>PVKB01002756.1:238700-253551 GCA_004027205.1 Ctenodactylus gundi | reverse complement strand
GAGACCCTGTTATATATATATACATATATATATATATATATATATATATATATATATATATATATATATTTCAGGTTTTTTAAAAATCTAAAAGTGGTTAATGATTCCCGGTCTCTCCTGTCTTCCTTTCTCCCCCTTTCCATCTCCCCATCTCTCTCTCTCTCTCTCTCTCCATATATATATATATATATATATATATATATATATATATATCTCCTTTTCTTCCCGGTGGAAATAATACACTGTTTCTTTCCACAGGGAAGGAGACCTTCTCCTGCCCCACATTCTGAAGAGCTACGAATCCCAGAACTTCCTCTGCACTCAGACACATATTGTAACATGTACCTCTATCATTTGAGCCTAAAGTTTGTGAAAATGTGACCTCAGATTCCCCAAACATAATGTCCTCACTGCATGAGAATCCTGCAGCCTGAGACCATCAGTACTACACATAAAAGCCAGGTAAAGAGTCAAGGAGACAGAAAAACACAACTGACCAACAGAAAGGGAAGCGGAAAGGCTCTAGTTTCGCTCTGGTTGCATCTACAGTGAGGCTACACGTTTCCGGGACTTTGGTTAGATTGGTCGTGTGAGTCAATCAGTGATTCCTTTCTGTTGCTTTCTTTTCACATTTTACTAAATCTACTTTGAGGAATGTTGTACGCACTTGCTATCTTGTTTCTTATTTTATGTATGTAATTGTACCTCAAAATTTATAACGTCTGAGTTTCCACAATTTGAAGAAGCACTTCAGAGGTAGAATGTGGTCAGCCCTATTTCAGACACAAGTCTAAGTGTTTGGAAAGGCCGTAAACTCTATGTTTCCAATTTCCACCATAATCACTTTGACTCACAATTTCACGGTCACCTCGAAGCAAGCCATCAAGATGGTTAATTCATTTTTAAAAAATGAAAAAGGGAAAATTAATAAAAAGCAAATATGTGGCCTCCCATCAATTTCTGTTACTAATAGAGACTTTCATGTCATCGTTACAAATCATTTTTTAGACCAGAGAGTCAAACTAGTCCATATAATGCTTTAAATAAAACTATATTGCTTTCTCTGGAATAAGAAATTCAGAATGTGCTGCCAGATACAATAAAAGAACTGTTCATCACATAAACATCTTTATCACCTAGTCATATTTCTCTATGTTAATCTTAAGCTTATTTACTAGACCCATGCTTTAAAAATTAGTCTTATAATCTGTATCTTAGCAAATAAAACTAACAATATTTTCTAGAGTAATTGCGTCTTCCTTGATACTGGCTAGAAATGTCAACCCTAAAAAATTGGAAAATTTTCTAATAAGAATATAAGAATAAGATTGCTTCAGATTATATGGTGTGACACATAGCTTCTCCTAAAAGCACTGTCAATACTGTGTAAAGAAACTGTTAATAAATAACACGTATATTACAAAATGTTGCAAGAATACTTTGTCTCCTTTGAGGGACTATATATTTCTATATATGATAAGATGATAAGATATATGATAAGAATCATTTGAACAGTCTGACTTTTTCTATTTCTGTAAACATTGTAAGTGTTCAATAAATATTTATTTAATGGCTACATTTACATAATAAATCATCTTTAAGTACAACATATGCTAAAGTTATAGAGAATAATATTCCTAGTATTTGAAGACATAGACATGGACAAAACTGCAGACACAGACACAAGTACAATGTGCACACTAATATTGAAATGCAGATGCAAAGACTAGGGGTTTAGCTCAGTGGTTAAAGGGCTTGCGTAGCAAAGGCAAGACCCTGAGTTTGATTCCCCAGCACTACAGATGTTGGGTATGGTGGTGCATATCTACAATCCCAGCACTTGGGAGGCTGAATGGTTGCTGTGAGTTCCAGGTCAGCATGGCCTACATAGTGAGTTCAGTGTCAATCTGGACTACACAGTGAGACCTTCTCTGAAAAAAATAAAATAAAAAGTGCAGATACAGATACAGACATAGAGAAATGAATGCTTAATGTACTAAGTATTTCCAGTTTCTTTCCCAGAATAAAATATCTCCCTAGTACCCCTTTCCTCCCACAGGAACTAGCCGTGTAACCACTCATCATCTTCCACTGAGGAACTGACTTTCTTCCCTGTCATTTTGGTGGGCTTCAAATTAGACCAGCTCCCTTCCCTGGGAGGAAGGATGGACTCAAAACCTTTCAACCAGCACATGTTTCCCTTGTATCTTACTTTTTCATTGCTGTGACAGAATACCCAACATCCGCAACGTCGTAGAGGAAAGATTTATTTTTAACTCACAATTTCAGAAGGTCTCAGTCTATTCGTGGACAGATGGCAATTGTGAAAGCATACGACAGTGCCAGAGCAGGAGAAAAGCTCCCCATGGCATGGCAGAACAGAGCCAGGTCTGGGAGGAGGGCAAATCAGCATATGCCCCTCTGGACCAAGCCTCTCAGCCAGGCTCCACCTCTTAACAGCATGCAGTATTCATAAGGTACAAGAGACGTTGGGGGTGATGATCTAGATCCGAAGCACAACAGCATGGGTCTGAAGATGATGCAGTCATGTTTCCTGATGCCCCAAAGGCAGTATCTTTACCATGGAGCATCCTGAAGCCTGAGATTCAGAGCACAGCACACAAAATCCAGGCTGAGAGACTCAGAGATGGGTAAACAGAAGTGTGTTGTGGCATTGGCATCGTGATACTCATATGTTACACCTCTTGAATTTTAGCAAAAATTGGAAGACAAGAAGGAGGCGACATTTGCTATTGATGTGAAAGGAGTTTGAGCCTCTCATATTTTATTTTGTTTTGTTTTATTGTGTTATGTCATGTTTCCCCAGAATCTAATTTAATAATCTTCTGTAGGCTGGGTAGAAAGACACAGGCCTGTTGACCCAATTATTCAGGAAGCTAAAGAGAAAAGATTTCCTGAAACAGGAGGTCAGTCTGGGAAACAGTGAAACTTCATCACAAAACAAAACAAAAAACAACAACAAAGACAGAGTTTTCTGTGAAAGCTGCTGAACACGGAAATGGGGACCATAGAATATTTTTTTTTCCCAAAAGATCTTTAAATAAAAATATATTCTTTTATAGGCTCTTGTCCAGAGTCCAGGCTGATCCTGAAATTACTACGTAGGCCAGGCTGGCCTCAAACTCATAGCAATTCTACTGCAGCCTCCTTTTAAAGAATTAACTTTCTTAAGTCAACTTCAGATGAAATAGAGAACAAAATTGGAAAACAGAAGTTAAATGTGTAAGCAAAGAATGGCTGGGGAAGGCTGAATAGACAGATGTCCTGCCCACCCTTTTCCTCCAAGAGCCCACATCATACTTACTGCACATTTATGCTATTTCTCCTAAAGGACATTAAGAGGAATCAACAACTAACTTTAAAAATAAGATAAACAATTACGTGGATGTGTCTTGTAAAGCCTAACAAAGCAGAACTTTCTTTTTAAACAAAGGCTTTTTAGTATTTGATATTAGACAAATCTGAAGATGGAAGAACAAAATGTAATAGCTCGCATTGACCTTCTGAAATGATCCCAAATGCTGGAGGAATTCAAAGAGAATCTCCATCTGGGAAAAGATCGCAGGTGCCTTCTGAAAATTAAACTCATCAAAACGGGTGAGCTCAGGGTTCAAGATTTCAAGGGAATTCAATGAGAAACACTGACAAATAATCATCCAGAGCTCAATTATTTTATGCAAGCTCATTCTCAGGCCCAACTGTCCAAGTAGGCAATCAAAACACACTTTAAGTTTACCAAAATTGTAGTTTGTCACAGCTTTGAAGACTGTGAGCAGATGAAAGGAACCTAGAGACATATATCTCTAAAATGTTTAATTATAACATGAGTTATAATTGTCAGTGCTTAGAGACAAGAACTTTAAAATATAATGTCTCCAGTGGCTACACAGTTCTGAAAAGTGCCACTTACTAAGTCTCTCTTCTGCCATATCTATTGATTTAGTCCCAGTGTGCTGGAGAAGAGGCTTTTAAACTATTCAGGTGGCTTTCAAAGAAAAACACCCTGCACAAACTCCCAGCACGTCTCCTGAACACAAAATTTCCTGGAAAGTATAGATTTACTCTAAGGAAGACACCAAACTATCAACGTGTGTGCAATATATACTTATGCCAAACATCAATAACATCATTTTCACATCATAAAGAATCACATTACAAAAAAATAGAGAAATTTTCAGTAGCCAAGACTTTCAGGGATAAATTTTTAAAGTCTTCTCTGCCGTTGAGAAGCACACACAAACACCTTTGAAACTACAGAGGCCGTGTAAATGCCACTTTTTATGCTATCGTGCATGTTTTAGGAATGTAAAAAATGGTTCCAGTTATGCTATGTCTTTTCAGATACATTTTGTTTATTTTTGTCTTTATATTTAAAAAAACACATAGAAAACTAAAGTAAAACTAACTTATTAAGTTTAAAGTGTTGGTTTCCATCAAAGAAACAAAAGCAGAACTAAAATCCCTGAAGTAATTATCTAAAATTATCTTACCATGTTCATAAACTTTCTTTCTAAATATTTTTAATCCCTTCTAAAACAACTGCCACTGAAATTGTTTTCAAATGTCCACTAAAGTTTAGTAATGGTATTAAGTATTGAAGAACACTACTTGGATTGCTTCAGTAATTGTTAGGATTTGAATGAAGGTTTGGTTCTGCTTTTGGGTGAAACACAAACACATTTGAAATCAAAACATGAATGTGAAATTATCGGTGGCTAGAAACTTAAGAGAGACTTCTCACTTGAAACTATTTGACCAAACTGCCACACATATCAAAATGGCACTACCATTAGTGTTTTCCAGCTGCCTACAGCTATTCTGCTGGTACACATCCCTAGGAGAGCAAGCGGCAACACCTACCTCTTCGTAAACCACAACACCATATTCTTAGACCACACGAGAGTCCCAGGCACCCACAAATCTTTTTCTAAAATTCTGACGAGGACAAATCATTTCACAGCACAACTTAAAACATTTATCTCTCAAAACCTCACTAAACCCAGTCTAGTTTTTTATACTGTTTCAGTTGAGATTTAAATAAAGGCATAGAATGAAGTAGAACAGGGCTTCACAAAAAGAAAATCGATTACTACCCTGGGCAAATCAGCTTAAGGGCTGGCAGGTGGGCCCACCTTCCTCCTGTTCCTCTGGTATTTATTTTCAACCTATTCTCAAATTTGATTTCACCTAACAAACAGAAAAGTTTTCTCAAGATCCATTCTCCTTGCCCACATTTTATCCGAAAGAAAGAGAATTAGACAAGAAAAGAAAAGTTGACTCTTACCCACAAGGACCCTTTATGGAAGTTACTTATAAGGCTTCTGTTTACATCTTACTGGCAAAAATATACATTTTGCCACACTCATCAAAGATTTTTAGAAGTGCAGTTTTTGTTAAAGACGTGCCAATAAAGAATTGAGATTTTATTGATAAATGCAAAGAATTAATAGTGAAAGAGGATTAGCAGGCTTTCATTTTCCCCTCTTAAACCGTTTATAATTTTAAGTTGAAAAGTATTATTATATAATCAAATGCTAAAAACTAACTTAGAAAAGATACGAATGGAGAAAGAGGGAAAGTATAACTATTTTAGCGTTGCTACTTGGATACCACACCATACTATACCATTTCTTTAAATAAACAAAATATGCAAAAGTCTGGTATGTCATATATTTTATAAAATAAAACAGAACCTTTCACCTGAGTAAAATTCCTCAATGTGAATAAGATTATTTACATTTCTATAAAAGTAAGTAACCTTGATTTGTTTGGAAATCAATTTAAATCCTAACGTAGCAACATTATGCTTAAACAGTCACCAAATATCACAATTTTTTCGACCTTGCAGTTTGGCTATTATTTGAAAAATAAATAAAAATAAAAGAAAAATAGGTGAATGCTGCAATCCTTGTCCTCTTGCCAGATGGAATAGGAAGACCACAAGTCCCAGTCAGACCTGGGCAATTTACTGACTTAGCAAGACTCTATCTCAAAAACAAAAAAGGGATGGGATCCCGATCATAGAATGACAGTTAAAGAATTCATACAGGGAGATAGCTTTGAAAGTTTTATCAAGGACTTTTTCAGTGTGTTTGATCACTTCAATTTCTACCATTTAAAAAGGATAAACAAAATTCAAAGCAGCACTTGTAGCGTCTCCGTCCTCAAGTCACATCAGGGTTAGAGCAGACCAGAATACTAAAACAGAAACAGAACCTTTAAAAAAAAAAAAAGGTAATAATAAGAATTTGAAGCCATAAAAATCACCCTCTGAACTCCTTCAAGTGAAAGAAGACTGGAAGAAGCTTGCTGTTGTTACTCGTCTTTCAAACACTAGGTAATGCGCTGAAGGGACTTGCGTCTTTTCTTTATTTAGGTTGTAACAATCTTTTTGAATAACATGCTTCGTTAAGTTTTGGTTCTTGGAGAAAAGGGTATAAGAAGAGAAGCAGATGTTGGGTCAAAAGAGGATTTTTCTGGAATTCATTGTACTTTTTCTTTTCATTGAAGAGAGTTATTGTCCAGAGGCATGTGGAAATCATGTATTTCGTCATGGTTTTGCTATCATCACCATATCAAAGATAAGCCAAATAGAGGGGCTTGCTCGTTGACCTCCAGCGGCACTGGACAGAGACTGAGACGGGGAACCTTAAAGTCTGATGTGGAATCCTGGTCAACCTTGACGAACAAGCAGACACCTGAGACCTGGAGTCCTAGGTCTGGAGGACTAAAGGCAAAAAAAAAAAGAGAAAGAAAGAAAGAGAGAGAGAGAGAGGACTGAAGGTACTTTAATAGCTAACCTTCAAGCTAAGACAATGTATTTCTACACACCTATTCATCACTGGGCACTGCTGGGTGACTGCTACTAAATTTGATTCACTCACTCCTCTTTAAAATACCCGATGAATGTCTGTAAGCTCTGAGGAAAAAAATGCCACATGTGGAAGTGCAAAGCAAGAGTATTAAGGGCATGACTCTATGTCAATACCATGAAATATGGTGACATACTTTGTATGCATCCATCAGTTCTTTCTTTAATAAAATTATATCCCAATCAGAAAAAAAATACCTGAAGAATGTGTAATCCTAGCCTCCCGAGAAACAGAATAAATGAAAAACACCATCTCCCCTTTGTATCTATCTGTATATATGCATGCACGAATACTGTTAGAGAGGAAATTTATGTGAATATCATAAATACCATTCAAAAGCAAAATTAGGAGTTCTACATTCCAAAGAGGAAGCACCCACTGCTGACTGGATGGGATAGGAGAAGAAGCAAGAGAGCCTTCTCGGTGCAAGTGACGCCTAAGCTAGGATCGCACAGGCACACAGAGGGGGTTTGGCAAGAAAAGAGAGAGGGACAGGATGTTTCACCTTAAGTGCAGAGGTAGAGTTTGGAACAAGTGTGTGACCCAGTCATTAGGATTACTTTCCCTAGCTACTGAAAATTGAAAAATTCAAGAACTTTATTTCTCCTCATTCAACAGACATCTTCCTAGAAGGGCAGTGGTTGAGGAGAAGATGGTATTTAGGATGTAAGAGGGTTCAAGTCATACTTGGGAACAATGGAAGCACTTGCTGCCTCAAAATTTCTTCTACCTCTAAAATGTTTTCTGTTGAACATAAAGTCTTTGATTTAAAACACTGAGAATTTACATAAGTATGAAAGTGTTTTCTTAACTTTCATTGGAAAAAAAAGGAGAAACCTTTTGCTCTGCCAGGCATCATTTGGACATTTATGACATCACGAATAGGCCAGATAAAACTGTGAGTTTGATAATTAGCCTGCTATAGTTGGTGAAATACTTAATTAGTTCATCCCTAATGTGATGGCTGAAACTTCATCTCTTTATTGAGGTTTTGGCTGGGCCAGACCAAATGATTTTGCAGGTCATACATGGTGAGGCTGGGCATACTCACCCTCACATTAGAACCACACCTCACATTGCACCATGCCCCCAAGGGACAGTCCACGACGAGGCATAGACTGAACTGAGAATGAATCTGCAAGCCAGATAGGCTCAGTCCAAACCTTCACTCTGCCATTTGTCAGTATATGAGCAAGACCAAGTTACTTAACCCCAGTGGAATTCAGTTTTTCCATCTCTAAAATGAGAGGAGTAAGATTCATTCCCACCTCATGTGGTGGTTTGAAGATTAAATGAATTAATATGTGGAAGGCACTCAGAATAGTGTCTACTACATTGTCAGCAGTCAGGAAGGGTTACATATTATTATAGCAAAAATTCCGCCATAATCATGCTGGAGTTCAGTTCACTCTGCTACTCTGAATAAATAGCTTTCTGTCAGTCTTGGTGCTTTTATATAACCTTAGACAAGTCACTTAAACATCATTAGCCCGAGTTTCCTTCTCTGCAAAGTGGGGGCATAACACCAGCCTCATAAGATTGTCTCGAGGGTTAAATGCAATAGCAGATTGAAGGGCTTGTGGGCTGCAAATTGCTGTGCAATTGTTGCTTGTTGTTATTATCTTGCTCTTTTTAACCCTCGTACCTAAATTGGTAAGTGCCTCTCTCCTTAGGAGGACAAAAAGGAACACATTGCACATGACTTTGACATAATGCTTCCTGCTCTTCAGATGGGACATAATGGATAAACACAAATGCTTCTAAACTGAGGCCGGAAGCTGACTTGACATCAATTTGTAAATTCAAAAGCTGATAGAACTTCCATGGGGAAAAAAAAATACCTGAAGCAATACCTTTTCAGTTTCTGCTGTGGAAAACACTGTGTTCTATTTTATATGTGTAGACACCCACATTTTTCTTTCAAGCAGTATTTGAACAACTGAGAAGCCATGGCACCAGCACGCCCTGGTCTAGAAGCTTCCTTGAGTACGGTTTCAGACCACTCAGCTGCCCTCCATAGCTGTTGTGTCACAGGTTAGCCCCTCCAGGCTTTCCCAAGGTAAGTCCTTCCAAAGACAGATGCTTGGAGAAGAGCGGAGGGCCTGCCCGGTGGACCTGGATGCTGGACGTCTACTTCCCTGTTGCTGTACTTCTTGAACACCGCATCTGGCATCATTCTGGTTTCAAGTTTACAAAACTCCATCCCCAAGGACTCACAGATTCCAGTGGGAGAGATGCACAAAAACACAAATTATACAAGTCGGAGTGTGGAATCAGTGCTAAAAATAATAGTGTAAATGAGGAAATGTAAAGGCTCAGGATGGTGCAATTTAACCTGGAAAAGGCATTAAAGCATGTTTCTGACTTCAGGGAGGAGATAATATCTCTGAGGGGACTTGAGGAGCAAGGATGTTTCATGAATGGGTAAGGGAGTGTGGAAAAATACCAGGGAAAACCAGAAGAGCTGTGGCACAGGAATAGGAAAAGCAGCCGTATTCCTAAAATAGGAGGAAGAACAAGGAGATTTGAACGCGGGGTCTGTGACTGAGGGTGAAAGTAGAAGGAAGTCAAGGCTAGAGAAAAAAATCACATACAAAGACCGCCGGCCATCTAAAAAGCTTTATGAAGACAATGGAATATTATTTCTTGGGAAAGGTTTGAATAAGTTGGGTGGATGGCAAATCAAAAATTGTGTTTTAAAAGCTGGGTCCTTCTTCTTTTATCAGGAAGGACTACCCAACCCTTCCTCCCAAAGAAAATCACAAGATCTAGCCAGCTCGCCTGACACGTGCAGGTAGGTATGCCCAAGTGGTACTAGACATATCACGTAGGACAGGATGCACACACACAAACCCATACTCCTGGCTCATAAGGGACAATGCCACCAAGAAACATGCTTGCCTTAAGACACCTGATCATTGGGTTACATGCTAAAATATGCTGCTTGATTTTTCTGGTACATGTATAAATGTGTTCATGTTGATCCTTCTAAAGAATGCCTGTGGTTGCATTAGAATACTTTATTCCCTTCATTCTGGGTGAAGTATTTGTATGAAATGAAAACAATTCATTTCAAATCCCTCAGTCCCGAAGGAGGAAGGCCAGCTTCCTATGATAAGCCCCTCAGGAGTAACTGGCTCCACTCGTGGATTTTATTGTGTGCACTGTGCGCTCCCTGTTCATCGCACTCCCCAAGAAGCTCTAGAGTTTGCTTTGTGATTCCCTGCTGTCTATCCCTAGGATTCCTTCCCAGAGGAGCGCACAGAGAGTGGGCAAGAAGCAGATTGCTGAACTGGCTCATTCCACAGCTGTCCTTTTTCTTTTCTTTCTTTTTCTTTTAAGTAGTTTAGACAAGAGAAAAAGAAAGCAACTTACTAAACCACCACACAGCTTTTTATAATCCTTTAACACACTGTCTCCAAAAGCAGATAAAAATTAAGGTCCCAGTGATTTCAATTGAGCCCCGGATAGATCAGCATCTGTTGCCTGATCAATGGCATTTTGAGGATTTGGTTTTGAATCGAGAGCCTCAGAATGAGAGCCGCCTCTCCCAATAATCCATTTTCTTTTCAGGTTTATCTCATTCAGTTTTGAAATTTGAAAATTAGAAATTACTGCAATGCCTGCTTTCCAGACTAGGAAACCAGGGTCTTCGAAAATGGAGCCAGCCAGTCAGAGCATGGTGACTGCCAGTTGCTTCTCCTCACACCACTCCTTCGAATTCTTTTTCTACTTTGTTTGAAGGATTTGCACAGATCTCAGATTCACAGATTTAAAAAAAAAAAATCTCCCTTGTCTTAATTCACGCTAAAATGAATGAATCCCTATTGAATAGTTACTATTAGGGATTCAGAAAGACACACAAGTAGTATTTTTAAAAGCTCTGTCCTCAGAACTTCTCATCTGGATTGATAAGTAGAACATAAATTTATAAAAATAATGGACTAAATAAAAATGCATGATGATAAAAATGGCTCCAAGGCCCCTTTCCAGGCTTCTTAACCCCTCACACAGTTTATCTGAAAGCCTCCACCGTGGTCCCTCCACAGCGGTCCTGTGTGTCTCTGGTGTCATTGGTCTCTGTGAAGGAGGAGGGGGGGAGGACGAGAAAGGGGCAGGGAAGGGAGTGTGATGGCGTTGCCGTACACATGGGAATGAAATTCTCAAGTTTAATGTAAAAATTACACATGCACTCTAATGAAAATGGGAAAAATTGCTTCATTTCTGAGCTTTTTGATGTCTCTTCATAGTCTTCCTCCAGTATACATTATAACTACATTTTGAATTAGTGTAATTCATTCACAGGCGCTGGGAGAGGGATACAGACATCTTAGGGGGCTTGTTTTGTCCACCCTTTCTCCTAGGACCTGGATATTTTCACCACTGTCGAAAAAAACCTTTCCACTGGCCAATCAGCTTTTATACAGATCCCTGATTTTCTAGAATGCTGCCTGTTCTCAAAAATCCCATTTCCTTCTTTTCTTCCTAAGACCATCTTAAATTTTTCCAATGACAATTCTCCAGTGAAAATCCACCCCAAAATTTCCCTGGCCCATCCCCTTTTGAACAGTAATTCCTTCACAGCACTTTTCATTCAATAAACTCCACGCTATAGCAACAGTGCTATTATACGTTAAGACAACGGTGAACCAGACAGACAAGCTCCGTATCTCGTCGAGGCCAATGGCAGACATAGATATTACATAAAAAGTCACAGACAGAAGTATAAAGTGTCAACAGTGATGCCACGAGGAGTGAGAACTGTGCTGAAGAGACCTGATGAAGAAACAATTTAGAATGAAGAGGCTGGAGACATCTTGCTGAGGAAGTGGGGGTGAATCTGAAGTGATATGAACTATGGGAAGGCAGTAAGTGCAGGCCAAAGAGCCAGAGGCCTGTGTGACAGAGATGACCAAGCACAGATGGAACAGGCTGCACAGCAGAGAGCGGCTGAGAGGTCAGGGACATGCACAACACAAAGGCCGTGGCCTGTTCTCCGGAGGAGTCTTCACTCTGCTGTGATATGACTGGGTATCACCTTAGCCATTTCAGGAAGTACCCAGTGTAATTAACTTTGAATTACAAAGTAAGATCACCCATGCACTGGGATGAATTACACAGGCCTGTAATTCTAAACTTCTAGGGGGTAGAGGCAAGAGAACAGCAAAATCAAGCCCAACTTAGTCACTTAGTACTTGCAAAACTTTGTCTAAAAATAAAAACAAAATGGGTTTGGGATGCAGCTCACAGAGGAGACTGTGCATTCAGTCTTAAGTACCAAAGAAAAAGGAAGTGAGTCTCTGTGCAGTGTGAGCAATGAAGGGGACATAGCCAGCGGGTAGTTGGCATACCAGATGAGAAATGCTCGAGGCAGGAAATGCAAGAGGACAAAGAAAGGTACACTAAGTGTGGCCTTTAAAGGCCAGCTAATTAAAAGCACACAGGAAGATTTTCAGCCATGGTAAATATTATTTGAAATGGTGGTGATACAATTTAGGGAAAATCTGCCTGGTCAGTTTATAATTTTCACCAGTGACAATAAGTTGCTCAGATGTAGCCATGAGCTATGTCTCTATCAAGAGATCAGAGACAAATGACTGGTTTATCTTGATTTTTGTTTTTGGCAAGGCCTCACTCTAGTATTCCTGAATTCATGATATAGGCCTGGTTGGCCTTGAACTCAGTGCAATCTTCCTGTCTCAGGCTTCCAACTGCTGGGATTACAAACATGTGCCACCATAACTGGCTTAGGTGGTAGTAGGTATTCACTAAGCAATGACCCCAGCCCCTTAATCTGGGGTTTTGCAAAGACATATTGTGGAGGGGACAAGTGATAGATGAAAACAAGGGCAAAGTAATCAAGGGCTTTCACAGGGAGGATGACTATAATCTAATCCTTATCCTTACTGTGGAATCCTCAATGGAAAAGTGGAAAGTAGAGCTAGAAGAAAGTCAGAAAAAAAAATTCATGGTAAAAATCTACAGATTGATGCTTCCTGGATATATTGTAGCAAATAAAGTAGAAGGAAGGTGATGGAAGAAAATGGGGTATTTTAAATATTACTATTTTCAATGTAAAATTGTTCTTGAATGTGATAAGATCCACCATGTGATTACAGGGGAGACAGTTCAGGACAAATGACCATGGACTGAGAGGTTAGTGTGTGATACAGGTTATTGTTGTTATTTCTGTGTGTGACCCAGAACTTCTAATAAATTAAGAATTGATCACCAAGAGATAAGGAAATCACATACTGAGAGGGGATAGTGGGTTTTACCAGATTGTACAAAGTTAAACGGAGTTGGATAGAGTCAGATTTTTTAAAGGAAATAATGATCTTAAATTGGCACTGGACATCAAAGACATGGTTTCCAAATCTCAGCTTTGACTTATTGATATAAAAAAAAAAACAAGCAATAAACTTCTTTTAAGAAAGTGATGTAGTAAGGGGGCCACCAGGTACTGTCAGGGATAATTTGGGGAATATAAGAAAGGCTACAGCACATGCTTCAATAATTCCTGAAGGACTGAATCAGATCAGGCAAATATGCAAAAAGAAGATTATCTTAATGATAAGCCTTTTCAGTTTATATTTCTATTTCTACCATTAGATTGTACTTGTAGTGTTTATAGCCACAAATATATATTGTTGCATTCTACCTTTTTGAATAATAGTGACAGGTAACCCATAAATGCTGAAAGAAAAAATTATAATTGCAAAACAATCATCGCAGCTATAACTTCTTAATACTTGGAGAAAATGATCTCTATAGCTAAGAACAGTTATAAAAGTAATGCATCTGTGCTGAGTGATTTTTGAGCAAGAACGCAACTAAAGGAAAGAATATGAAGAAAACTTTTGAGAAAAACATATCTGGGACCAAAGAGAAAACAGAAGTATTCTATGATGGTGGAGATCTCATTTAGAAGCAAAATTACTCAACACATGCTGAAATTTCCACATATTTGATGGAGGAAAAAAAGGAAAATTCAGCAAATGCCAAACCTAAAATCATTTGAAATAGCATCCTCCTCGTAGGAGACCAGGCTGGAACAGCCTGAGCATAGATTTTATTTCCCACAAAAGGCTGGTGAAAGTTACCTCAGTTTATCTCTTTTACCCTATCATCACTCGGAAGGCCGTCAGGTTTATGACAGTAGAGAAAGAAAATGCTAACGAAGATCCCAAAAGCCCTGAACTCAAGTCCCACTATCATAACAGACATCTTTGCACTTGGTCTTCACCTTGGCAGATCTGACTTTCCCGTCTTCATAATATAGAGGTTATAGGAAGTGATTCCTGAACCCCCAAGGTCTATTACTTTCAAATGTATTTTATTTAAGAGAGAGATTCTCCATTTATTGAAGATATTTAGAGGAGCAGAGTTTATCAGAGCTCAGTTGAGCTAGGAGACACTGTGTTCAGGATGGGCTTCAGTAGCTTTGAAGAATGAGACTGATTCGAGGGAGCGTCAGAGAGGTTCATGTGAGAGGGTAGGCCTAAGCAAAGCTGAGAAGCTGAGAAAACGTGTGCAGGCGAGAAAAGTCCAGCGATCCATGCCTGAAGAGGTCTATGCAGCCTCAAGAAGTGCAGGAGCAAAGAAAAAAGAATATCTTATCATGTAATTAGTGCTGCAATACTATTTAGAGTTTAAATTGATTTTAGCAAGTGACTGTGAGCCGCTGTTCATTTGTGAAAAAGAAACTGAGCTAAAGCGTAAAAGAAAAAGGAAGCACAGAGAATGAGAAAAGCAAAGGCCCATCCGAGGAGCCCCAAGGCAGCACAGACAAAACCGTCTTGAAGGCAGTGTCTTTCTAAAATACCTTGCCAAGAGGCTTTCCTAGAGAGGAGGCATGTATCAACTTAGACGGAAGGAAGTGACTTTGCCCAAGGTCATGGCTTAGATTCCAGTTTCCCGCCTCCTGGATTATAGCGCCCCCCCCCCCCCCCCCCCCC
>PVKB01002756.1:0-238600 GCA_004027205.1 Ctenodactylus gundi | reverse complement strand
AGAGAGGCAAGGAGGGCCCTGTCTGCTCTTGTTCCCCCTGGAGCCTAACAGAAAACTAACAGGGATTTAAGGAAGGAGGGAGGGTGAAGCCTGCAGTTGTCTTGCTGTGTTCAATTAGTATTCTAGCCACACACTGTCCCATCAGGGGAAAATGCTTCCCGCACACACGTGTTCAGGATATCAGTGTGATGGATCTGAGCAAGGGCCTCTCCAAACACAGTGGCCATCTGCTAGGCAAAACATAGGGGTCTGACAAGCAGAAGCCATTCAGACCCGTTGTTGGGCCACATTATTACATATTTGACAAGGGTAATGAAGGGCTGTCATTAACCTTACATGACAGTTGTTACAATGACACACTAAAGCAAGGACAAAGAGCCGAACTCAGTAAAAGGCACCTACTTCTCATTTAACCCTGGAATTATGTGACACCATTATTCCTGATGGAGGCTGGCAGGCCTGGGGTTAATTTCCATTTCTGTGTATGCGTGTTCTCTTTCAAAATGTACCCCTCGTATGGCTAAGGAAGCTGTTGGGAAGGCACTGCATTATTTATCACGACACACTGTGGTAGATACAAGAACAGGAAGGGTCTCCCGGAGAAATGAAGGAGCGGTTGAATTTCACAAGCCCCGGAGATGGCCTCAAATGAGCCATCTGAACTCTCCTCTATCTAAGGCAATCATTAACCAAGTAAGACATTTCTTGGAATTTCTGCCATATCTCTGTTAGAGTTCAAAGAATAAAATTGTTTAGAAATGTGGCTGCATGATTTCTATACCTTGTTCAAGCCATAGGCAAATAGGAAGGAAATATTAAGATAATTTTGACAATTAAACACTTAGTTTGGAAATATAATATTATAAATATTATTTTGGAAGGATGAGAAGAACACATCTGCGAATCATTTTATGGAAAAACAATGAAAACCCTAAGGGAATCAAGTATCAATGCAGTACTGTTAAATGGTGGCCACTTGCCCTCCGAATTGTCCAGCTTCCCAGAGCCGTACTTTCTCCCAACTTCCTCTTTGATCCCACAAATTTCATTACCAAAAAAGGTGATTCAGTTTATATTTTATTATTACAACACAGTGCTCCTCTGAAAAGTAGAATTGCATAGCTGTGGTTTACAGTGCTATCATTTGTGACAGCTTTTTACATGTTTGAGAACAGAATTCATGTATTCCAGCCACCACCATGTCCATTTTATCTGTTTGCCATCATAAGGCCACTAAAGTGATGACAGGCAATTGAGATGCTCTACTTAATCCAAGATGGCCTAAGCCACTAAAATAATGGGTTTTCCAAATAAAACAAATAAAAGGAAATAATTACAAAGTATTTATAAAGAAAAAGTCGAATATCCTAAAACAACAGCATAAGGGAATATAACTGGTCTGTTTAATTATGTATATATACTTACAACACAAATAGATTTGTATATTCCAATTACAGGTGCTATCTACTGTCTACGAACAGTTCATACATTAATTATCATTTCGTTACACTCCATATGTTAAATAAGGCAAATGTTATCCTTTGTATGTCAAATAAAAACAAATCAGAACTTAAGTAAGGACAGATTTTATTTGAAAGCCTACTACCATGGGGAGAACTCATTAACAGTGGTATCTCTAAGCTTCTCAAAGGTCAAAAAGAACAGACTTTTACACTTTATGGGGATGAGCACACAAGGCTCTCTAGGTCTACGTATAAGAAAGTGAGTAAATTCCTGACATACCTGGAGAGCTGCTGGAAGTATCTTTCCCTGTGATAGGTCCATTTTAGGAAGGCGTCATTATGAATAAACCATTCCAGAGTCCAGTGCTTGTTTAAATTAAGGGCAAGTTTATGAGTCTACAGGGAGGTGAAAACTGCCTAAAGTTTTACCAAGTGAAGTTGGCTGTCCCGTTGTCCATCCAGTTAGGAGGAGACAATGTTTTGGCTCATCCTGTATATGGCACACAAGAAGGTGGTATTAGTCATTTTACTGGTGCTAGAACAACACGGCTGCTACTTACAACTTAAAGAAAATGGGCTTAATTTGGCTCATGTTTTATTGGGTTCAGTCCATAGTTAACTGGTTGCAAGGAAGAAGCAACATAGTAGGGCATGCAAGTAGCAGTAGGAAGTAGTAGGGCATGACGGAAGGACATGGGGAAGACAGTGAGACAGGAGGTGCTAATCTCATGGCAACCAAGAAAAAGAGACCAAAGGAAGAAGCTGGAAAGAGAGATATGTCTTTTAAACAGTATGCCTCCTCCAGGCAGGCCCCAGTCCCTAATCACACAGATAACTAGGAACTCATCAAGGGATCAATCCCACGATATAGCACGTTCATGATCCAATCAGCCTCCAAAAATTTCACCTCTGAACACACAGTCTTTGGGGGGTATTCTAGACCTAAACCATTAAAGTGGTGATCCTGTGTCTTGTCCAAGTCCTGTGGAGAAGGGTGGGGGTTTTTTATTTTTGTTTTTCGGTGAGTCTAAAATTTCAAAAGGATAGAGGATTTCTCTTTCTTTCCAATTTGTAATTAAGGTAAAATCCATATAAATATTCTACTGTGACTATTTTTATGTGTATAGCTCAATACTGTGACATACATTCACATTGTTGTACAATGTTCAGAATACTTTTCACCCCTCAAAACTGAAAGTCTGTACATATTATCAATGACACCCCACTTCCTCCTTTACATAGTTCAGGTAACTACCATTCTATTTTCTTTCTAAATGAATTTGAGGACTCTAAGATCCCTGTTTAAATGGAAGTGTACAACATTTGTCATATCATAACTGTTTTATTTCTGTTAGCACATACTCAAGGTTGATGCAATCTATTAGTATGCGTCCTCATTTCAAGGCTGCCTACAGTTAGTAGAACATATCTTAGTTTTTCACTCATTCGTGGATGGACATTTAGATTGCTTCCACCTTTTGGTTATTGTGAATAATACTGTTATGAATGTGAGTACACAAACAATGTCTTTGAAACCGTGTCTTTAATTCTTTTGGATATGGTGGAATTTCTGGATCATAAGGTAATTCTGTGTTTAACTTTTTAAGGAGCCTCAATACTCCGTAATGTCAGTATCGTTTTATATCTGAACCAAAAGTATACAAAGGTTTTGTTAGAGGAAACTATATTTTGACAGCAACAAAATCATAAAGGCATTTTACTTATTCACTGTCATAATTGGGGAAAAATGCGACTGGTGTACAGAACCATACTTCTTCTGCACTCAGCATGGTCAAGTGGGGATTTATATCCAAAACGAAGGTAAGGGATCAACGTATGGAAAATTACTAAGAGAAAAACAAGGGTAAGAGGGGTTCTGGCTGAATCAGCATGGCAGCATTCTTGCTGAAGGCTAGCCAGCATGGTGATGTCTCCTGAAGCCTGGTGCTAAAGGAAGAGTGTGGACTGATAGGGAAAGTGGAGGATTCCTGGTAAGCTGACTTAGCAGAAACTTTGCTAAAATTCACAAATGCAGACTTGGAAGCAGGAGTCATAAGTACAAGGCCTCTTGAGTAGAGGATTTCGAGGGATCACTGAAGTCTAGTTAAGGGGAAATCTTTCTTCAGTTTCACTTTTCCGCACAAACACCAACAAGTGTTTTTTTTTTTGGAGTTTTGTTTTATACTTTTTGGGGTGGTCATTTTTTTTTTTCTGTTTTGCTACTGAGGATTCATCCTGTGGTGTTGAGCATGCCAGCCAAGTACTCTACCACTGAGCTACATCTTTAGCCCATTTTCTCTCTCTCTCTCTCTTTTTTGACAGTTTCCATCTTGATGAGTGTGGGGTAGTATTTCTTGTGATTTTGATTTCCGTTTCTTTAGTAGTTAATGATGTGGATTACATGCTTTTTGTAAATCTTCTTAAAAAATCCACTCACACTTTTTGTCACTTTTCAATTGGGTAATTTGTTGTTAAGTTGCAGAAATTCTTTATGGATTCTTGGTATCACCTCTTAGTCATATATTACTTGCTAGTATTTCTTTATTCCATAGATGGCGTCTTCTTCCTTTCAGTGGTATCCTTTGGTGTACAATAATTTTAATTTTGATATAGTCGACTTAATCTACTTTTACTTTGTTGCCTTTGCTTTTGGAGGATTTCTTAATAGTGTGTTCCCAGAGCACTCAGTGCAAGTTCATGAGTAATGCTCAGTCACAACTGTTGTCAACAATCAGTGCAGGGAAGTTGCAGCAGACACTCCACAATTCCTTGCTACAAAGTTGCAGTCAAACAACAGAGTGATATAGTCATCTGTAATCCAGTGTGAAGCACCGGGAAAGCTGTGGCATGCTTTTCCTATTCTCTAAGACAAACCTCGAATGCTGTCCAGGCAGACAATGGCAATTTTTAGGAGGAAGTGGATGAGTAATTGGGACTGGGTCTTGCTCCTCACTCCTCCTGTGAGGAATTAGCCTTCTTTCTCAACACTACTATTTGTGTCTCAAATTTAGGTGCTTCATTTTTAGGAAGCCTCTTCTTTCCAGGGAGTTTTTGTTCTTCCCTCCATTCTCCCAGTTTTGCCCCAGACTCCACTACTTTTCTCTCCTCCCCCTCCTTCTTTTGCACTCACTTGTTTCTTATACATATCCTATCCTACGTACATGCAAGGGCTCAAGTGGACTTTCTATTGTTTCAATAATAAAATAAAACGTCTCCGGTTGTTTTGTTTTATTCTGTTTTGTTGAGAGAGGGTCTTGCTCTGTAGTTACGGCTGGTCCTCAACTCAACATGGAACCCCAGATAGGGCTAGAATTCACAACAATTTTCCTGCTTCAGCCTCCCAAGTACTGGGATTAATGGCCCCCTCTTTCATGATTCTGGGAGATCAAACACAGATCTTTCTGCTTGCTATGCAAAGACTCTAACCACCAAACTGTGCATCCAGTCTTGCTTTTTTTTTTTAATTTGGTGTCTTTACTCAAAATTTCTTTTTATTACTCAAATTAAGCCTACACCTCCGAGAGAAGGATGTTAATGTCCAGGAAGAAGATGAGGAGTGGGTAAAGAGTCAAGGTCTAGGGAAGCGTGTATCGAAGTCCATTCTCTATTGCTACAGTAAAACTGTAGTTCCAGTGAGACATAAACGTAAACGTTTATGTGGCTCATGGTTTTGGAGGCAAAGCAGAGCGGAAACATGGCGGGGGCATCCGTCTACCACCTAGAAAGGGCCTCAAGGTACTCTTGATGCTTCCGCCTAAAAGCTATACCTTTCAGATTACACGGTTTAGCCTAGAGTTGATTTAACTATATATTGTGCTGCAGGAATTGAAGTTCTTTCTTATCCCCCAAATGGACAGCTGTTTTTTGCACACTGCTTATTATAGGGTCCATTGCTTTCTCGGTTGTGCCTCTGTCATTTGTCCAGGGTACATATGTAACATGTTAGAACTGTCTAAGTCTTACACTCAACATTGAATAGAAGTGGGAATCCTTGTCTTGTTTCTGATTTTTCTTTTTTTTAAGGAAGGGAATGTTTGTAATACACCATCAAATGATACTTGTCAGTAGAAAACGAATCATCAAAATATCTGAGTAAGTATTTTATAAAAGATATGATACATGAATGGCCAATAAGCACAAGACAAAATAATAAGCATTACAAGTCATCCAGAAAACACAAAGTAATTATTGAATAGAGCACTTATTGTTTTTATTCTTTTAGAAGTTTAAACATTCCTTGAAAAGAACAAAGACCCGATAGCAGCAGTTTCCGTTGAGTCGCAACAAGATCACAAATGATTAATTTCCAGTAAGATAACCCAGCAGCAATGTGAAGATGCGACTGGACTTGGATGATCTCAGGAGCACAGAAAACAGAGAGAAAAAAATCTACAAAAAATAAATAAATAAATAAATAACCACTCCAAGGGAGAAAAAGAAAGTTTAAACCGCAGCAATCAGAAGAGAGGGGGCAGATTAAAATCCATTTAAATAAAATTGATAGGGTCTGGTGCATAATTAGATGTGGGGTGTCAGGATTCTGCAATCAGCTTTCAAGCAGCACTATCTGAAACATCAGATATCAAAGTACACATTTCAAAATAGCAAAATTTGCATAAGTCCTGTACCACTTATAATTGAAGGAAATATTAATGAAGTTTAGTTCCAATCAATTTAAAAAATTTTAAAGGATAATCTTAAAGGAATGTCTTTTGTTTTAATTGTTTTGTAGATAATAAACAAGCTTAAACCTATCAATTTTGTTGTTATTTGTAGCACGTATCACATGTGGTGTGGCTATTACACTCTTATACTACAAAGTCGACATGTTGGATCTGAATAAATTACCTGATGAAAAATAAATTACAGGAAACAATTTTTCAGTTCAGACAGAAGTGTCAGCTATATACAGATGCCCTAAAAATGGAATAGAAATTAAATACATTTTGAGCAGGAGAATAGAGTTTGCATGATATATTTAGCATATCTTATCAAGTTGAAAAAAATGACACATCTCTTCTTAAATTTAGTCTAAAAGACTAAGCATGTATTTTCATGGCAGGTAGAAAGGAACCTTCTTCGTTTGTTTCTTTACTTTGGTCTTTATTCCTGGTTCAAATGTTTATTTCTGCTATATTAAAGAACATCTTTAAAATGAAGCAAATCTTCTGGACTTGTTGGCTTTGGCTGCTTCTTAATATCTTCTTTGGCTCTGTGTAAACAAAAATCATAGAGGGAATGTTAGAGTTAATATAATTCAGTACATTTTACAAACGCTTGCTTGCACAGTTGATTTGAAATACTTTTGCTCTGATTTATATTCGAAGGGAAAAGAATATTGAATTACAACTAGGATTGCCTATCAAACTGCATCAGGTGAGCTGACCTGAGCCAATGAAGCCCTAACATCATTTCTTAGATTTCAGGAGCAAACTCATCCTCTTATAGTTTGCATTTTTATGATGAGACAGCACCTGAATCCTTAGAATCGCTGAATTTCTTTTGCCAGATTTAAGACAGAACCATGGAACATAAACTTTCTTAGGTCAGGCTTCTGGAAACCAAACCAACTTCCATCATTCTGACATGGGTCAAACAAGAGAACCACATTCTCAGAAAAATAATGTATAAATGAGAATGGTGTCGTGAAGACCAGCTATCCCAGTGAGTGGTACATCACAAATGGATGCCTTTGGCTCTTCCAGTGACCTACGCTCTTACTTAATGCATAATTAATCTCAAGGTCAGATTTGTCACATTTTCTTACTTTCTGCTTAACAGCTAGTGGCTTTTCCAGTGGCAATTCGAACCATTTTACCAGCTTCAAGAGGAAGCATCTGCCTTGGAGAGCAGGGAGAGTTCTCCATCTAGAAGAAATAACACCCACAGGCATAAGAGCTGAATGTGAAATACAAAGGCTTGAATTTAAGCAGATTTTGACTTTGGGTCTGATATTTATCTTTCCTTAGCTTAAGTCATTTTTTTTTTTCTAAATGAGAATTAGTATATCTCCTCAATGCACATAGAATTTTTGTGGAGAGTAAGCAAGTTAGAAATTGTGAAAACATTCAGAAAATCGGGAAGTATTTGTAAATGCCAGAAGTAGCATATAAAGCGCTGCTCCAAAAGCAGCTATGTTTTTGCACACAGTTTCAGACTTCACATAAACAACCAGAGCTGGTCTCTTGCCTTTGGTGTAAATGGATCTCTTCACTTAAAAAGGAGAATTATCAAGGGTGGATCAATATTGTTATCTGCATCTTATTTTTCCAAATTTCAACTATCAAATCATGTGATATTGAAATAACTCCACAAATAACCAACCTATATATGTATTCTCTACACACCTGATTAAACATAGATTAAATTCATGCACCTGCATGAATCCAGTGACTACATTAGAATGAAAAGAGCTTTGGAGACCATCACTATGTATCCTCGTGGACCCATTTAAAAAGTTGAGAATACAGTCAAAAACTGCCTGCTTAATGTAGCTAAGACAGAGGGGAGAGCCAACTGAAAGGAGGACAGAGGAAGGTCAAAAATCCCAAAGATATATCAGAAGTGGAGAGAAAGAGCAGCTGTTTGAGCATGGCCTTGAGTTTCCGGCATCCACACACAGATGAAATCCCAGAGACCAGAACCTCAGACTGAGGGAAACACAGATCCAGGAGAAGTGGGAACTGACAGCAGCTGGTAGTCCTGGCTTCCAGAGATGATCCTGTGAATAGTATATACTGCAAACACAATGCTAACTCCCCCTAGAAAAGGCCTCCTGGAGCCTAGATCAGGAGTGCTCAGCAGTGATAGCAAGTGATGACATAAGAAGAAGTCATTAAAAAAAAAAAAAAACCCTAAGACTGAATGACTTAGAGTAAAAGAAAGCTCAGAAGAGCACATCAGGCTTTTGGGGGACACTCTTAAACAGTGTCTAGGGAGAAACTGACACAAGAGACATATGGAGAGGAGAGAAAGGCTGTGGACACCCAGAAAGGCTCCAGTGTAGCGGGAGCATCTCTGAGGGCGGAGAGCACACCTTTGGGAGAAGGAAGCCGTGTTAAGCAGACGAGCTTTGCTAGGGGGTCTGTGGATGATCAGGACATCTCGGAGGCCATCAGGCTATTAGTCTCCGCTCACTGCCTACTCCCAGCAAAGAACTGAGAGAAATTTTGCCTCCCTCCACACACCCTCATACTCATTCAAAGAAACCTCTCAGCTAGGCCTTTAAAGTGAAGTCCCTCAACAACAAAAACATGGAAAGAAGACAAGGCAACGGGACACACACAGAAATGACACCCCAGAAACTAATGTCATGGGCCCTGAAATAGTGAAACTCATAAGAAAAGAGGTCAAAAAACAAATAATTGAGTTCAAGCAACAATTCTCAAAGAAATGCAAGCATTGATCATCAGACTTAAAAATAAAGTTACTAATCAAATAGTGGTCCTAATGGAGATAAAGCATACGGAGCATATAGAAGCCACAGATAAAACGTTGGCTGAGATAAATAAGGAGATGCAAGTATGAAGGAACATTTTAATAGAGAAATGGAAATTTTGAAAAGAAATTTAGCTGAAATTCAGGATATGAAAAATACACTTGAAAGCAGGGAAAGTCGACTCAAATACTGTGAGGACAGAATTTCAGACATTGAAGACAAGGCTGAGGAAGCAAATGCTGCAATTAGGCACAACTCCAAAATTAGAAATGAGCAAAGTAGCTGGATACAACAGCTGATGGATGATGCAAAGAGAACCAATCTCAGAATTATGGGCGTGAGAGAAAGAGCAGAAGATAGCTCCAAAAGTATAAAGATTTAATTCACAGAAGTAATACAAGAAAATTTCCCAAATCTAGAAAAAGAAATTAATTTTCAGGTAAAAGAAGCTTTTAGAACACCAAATAGCCTCAACCAGCAACAAGACTCACCACGACATATCATAATTAACACCTCAAATACAACATAAAGACAGAATATTAAAAGCATCAAGAGAAAAACAGACATAAATATACCAAAGCAAACCCATTTGAATCACTGCAGATTTCTTAATGTAAACTTTAAAGGCCAGAGGATCCTGGAGCAAAATCTTTCAAACTTTAAAAGACAGCAAGTGTCAAACCAGCAAAACTAGCCCTGAAAACTGAAGAAGTAAAAATTTTTGGTGATCAGGAATCCCGAAAGAAATTTGCAATGACTAGCCCAGCATTGCAGAAAATACCTCAAGGAATCTTTGAGAGAGATAGAGAGACAAGTATCACCAAAAATCATGGAGGAAAGAAAACATCTAAAGAGAAAGTGCAAAGAAAAAAAATAGACTGGTATTTGAATCATTTGACTAGTATCCTTCTAAAACAGTAAGATCTTTTAAAACCTGTGAAAATTCCCCAATAACTATTATTTTAATAATATGTTAGTTTGCAAAGTATAAAAATTATATATAACCTATATAAATTGGTATAAAATTTTTAAAAATATGCATGCAAGAATTTATGGATGTATAGATAGATAAAATGATAAATCAAATCTGGCAAAATGTTAATAATAAGTGAAATGTAAGTAATTTATGAAAGTTAAAACATTCTGAAATAAGTAGGCCATTACATCTATTGCTTTACGTATAATATACTATGTGATATACATTTAAGTTCATTTAAAGCAGCAATTCCCTTAATCAGTCTTTGATATGAGTTTATCTTAAGAAATCTGATTGATTCAATAATAACCTGACTGTCTTTTGAATGTACAAACATTTATCTTTTAGTACTCAGCTAAGGAATTTGACATTTAACTTCTTTTTCTTTCTCACATTTTCTAGGCTTATGAATTTCATTGTTATAGTTCCTTTCTCAGGTGGACTGGTGAGTGAGGCCATGTTAAAAAATCTCAACAAAGCTACAGTAAGGTACAGAAAAATGAACTTTCAGCAAATTGTTTCAATAAAGGGATTTGCTGGACCCAGAGCAGAGGCATCAAGATATGGCCAGTGCAGTCCATTCTAGGGGTGGGAAGCTGAGCTAAAGAGCCATGATTTGAGTGGGGATGTGAGTCAGATGCAGAAGATTAAATATGTCAAATATCGCATCGTTTCTCTGGTTTGGGAAACCCAGAACACATGAATTCTATAGAACCAAATGGGTGTGATAGTGGGAGTTAAGGAGATGGGGAGGGGAAGGAATTGTAATGCTGATATATATATATATATATATATATATATATATATATATATATATATATATATATATGTATATGCACAAAATACTCAAGTTCATTGTAAAGGTGATTTATCGCATATATGTGTATATTAATAAAAATGATGGGAAAAATTTTAAATGGAGCAAGCATATAATTTAGTGTAAGGCTCTGGGCTTGATTCCCAGTACAAAAATAATCTAAATAGTAAATACATTTTTTAAAAATCTGAAAGAAGGCAGTCTCTACCTGTGAAGTCTCCTTAAAAGGTAACTCAGAAGTAAGAATATTTTAATATCCTATAAAGTAATCTAATAAAATAAAACTAATGGCAACCCAAGCCTATACAAAAAGCCATCAGAAAACAATCCCGAAATGTCCTTGGCAAAAGAGGTGACTCCCGCAACCAGGTCCCACGAGGTAACTGGCATCGACTAGTAATGACACAGGCCAAGTCTCCCTTCCTAACCCCCTACTCACTTCCATGAAACTGGTGAGCAGTTGGTGCTGTTATAATGTCGCTAGGGCGTAGCCGACAGGTTAAACATATCCTCATTGATGACTGTGGTCAAAACCGCTCTGACAGGGTAAAGGGGTTGCAAACTCAGCATGTCAAGATCTGCTGTTGCAACTTCTGTTTCTTTCTTTTTTCTTTTTTGGACCCAGGGCCTTTGCATTGAGCTATGTGCTTAGTCCTTTCGTATTTTTCTTTTTGAGAGGGGATCCCACTGAGAACTTCAACTCATGATCCTCCTGCCTCTGCCTCCCAGAATGCCAGGATGACAGACTTGTGCTGGTAAGAGTTAGGGGAAAGATGCACAAGTAGACCAAGACCGGAAAAGAGGAAGGGCAGGGAGGCAAGACGAGAGACGACTCCAAGGGAAGGTCAAGCCCCTTCCACACGAGCCACATCATTAAGAGAAGCCTGGGACAATAAACCAAAGCCCTCCCTGTCGGCCTGCAGCCCTCAGTAAGCAAGGAGATGGACTCACAGAAGTTAGAAAAGTAACAAGAAAGAGGAAAAAAACAACACCAAGGTGACCCCTGTGCAATAAAAGGGCAAACCTGGGGTTGGGGTTTAGCCCAGGTATGGGAGTGTTTGCCTAGGAAGTACAAGGCCTCAGCTTCTGTTCTCCATCACCACATAGCAGCTGAGCATAGCGGCGCGTGCCTGTAGTCAGTCTCAGGGCCGAGGCAAGAGAATTTCCATGAGTTCTAGGCCAGCGTGGGCTACTTAGTGAGTTAACGACTAGCCCGGACTAGTGACATCCTGTCTCAAGAAACAAACAAACAAACAAACAAGAAACCCAGAGGCAGTCAGTGGTGATCCGTCCAGGCCCCTCTCAGATACCTTTCTTTGCTTCTGAGCCTTACTAAACCATCAGCAAACTTTACTTTAAAACTTATTAAACTTTATTCCTGCTTCCCTCCCCCACCCAAAAAAGAAAGGAATTTTGCTGAGAAAACTCAGTCTAGATCCTTATTTTTTACTATTCTAAGACATTAAGAGGGGTGTGTGTGTGTGTGTGTGTGTGTGTGTGTGTGTGTAGTCTCCAGAAACTTGTGCTGTTGCTCAACTTTTCTAGTTGAATAGTAATTTCTATGGCCAAATTTACAGGTAAAATTTTATGCGGCCTTTTCGCATTTATACTGCCTGATACAGGATTCTACACCAATGGAGCTGTATGTCCAAGAGTTTTGAGATTTAGAGAATGTCCTTTTCCAGGTATTGATTTATTTTCTAAAGAATTAATTCTGTCCATTTGAAAATTGCCATTGTATGATTACCGGCTTTGGAATTTAACCAAGATAATGATTTCTGCAATTCATCTTTCTGCTCTTATGAAATATGCCACCTACATTTTTAGTGAATGAAACAGGTCAGGACCTGTAAACGAACTCAAGCCCAAATGCTGGAACTTCCAGTTACTCAGCATGTTTTCTATTTTCACTCAGGATTTTGCTTCTAGAATTCCCAGCTTAGAACATGGGAACATCTACCAAATCGGCATGTGTCAGAAAGGGGAATCTGGAAGAAATACGTTCGATCGCCTACCAGGCTGAGTATAATTAACAAAGGTGCATTGTATTTTCCAGAACAAGGTTCTAAATTAGGAGAAAATCCAAACTTCGAAGTCAGGTGCCTTTATGCTGGTAATGGCTATGCCACCTCCTGGCTGTGTGGCCTTGGCCAAGTTGCTTTACCTCTCTGGCTCTTCGGTCCCCTAACAGAATAATGGGACAATCACAATAATAAACCATGAGCTATCCTGTAGTGGGTGCCTACCATGTGCTAAGTAATGAAAGTGCTGACCTCACAGAGTAGTCATGCACAATAGGTAAGTGCTCCAGTGAGAGACAGGACCACATTAGGTGCTCAGTAAATGCTACTTCAATGTTATTTTCCTCCACTTTAAATCTGAAGACTTGATTAACTTCTTCTCCTTGACCTAGTATCAGCTTGATACCCAAGACAAGTTTATGGACACTACTTCTTAACTTTGAAGAGTGATCTTTCTAGTAGGGATCAAAAACTCAGCTGTCAGTCACGGGCGTTGATGCCTGCATTTGTGAAGATACAGACGGTCACTTTTGGCAACAGGAACTAGTACAGGAATACTAAATAAATTTGTAAAAACTCCTTCTGGTTTAATATCAACTGTAATCCCTTCCTGCATTGTCTGCTGCTCCGAGAGACTCACATCTTATTTCCGTCTAACATTTGTATATATGGTTACATTGGGCTTTAGGATTCTGTGCACGTGTACATCATGACAACATTACAATCTTTTCCCTCTACTGTCCCTTCCACTTCCTATCTTGCTGCTCCAACTCGCATTATCACACACATTTGATTCTATAAAATCCCTGTATTCTGGCTTCTCATCTTAAAGAAACCATGCAATATTTTGACTTCCTACTTTGACTCATTTCGCTCAGCATAATTGTCTCAAGTTGCATCCATTTATCTACAAAAGCCTCAAATTTATCCGTCTTTGGAGAAGAGTAGCACTCCATTTTACATATGCCACAATTGTTTTTTCTGTCTATTGGTCTGTTGATGGATATTTTGACATCTTCCATACTTTAGCTATTGTTAGTTGTGCTGCTATTAACATGGGTATACATGTACATGTATTGTATATTGCTTTTAACTTTTTTTGGACACATAGCTCCACTGAAAAACTTGTCCTTATCTCCCTGTTCCCAGGCTCTGCTAACCAACATTCTATTTTTGAATGTACTTATGACAAAATGGCTCAGACTTTGAGCTGATAGAGATACTAACTACCCTGAATTGATCATTACTTAGTGTGTACATGAATCAAAACATCACACTGGGCGTTCCAAGTACGTACAAATGTTATCTGTTAACCAAAAATACCTTTAAATTCAAAAAATTTAATTTGGAAAAAAAAAGAAAGTAAAGTCTGAAAGCACCAACATTTCTTGACAAACCAGCAAAGCCTAGGAAAAGAATAATACGATGGTGCCTAAGAGATCAGGTAGAACTACTGCTATAGAATTTGAGTCTGTCTTGGTTATAAAACGCACTGTGTAATTTTTGAAAGTACACTTAAACCACACTCTTCAGATCTGCAAGATGAAGATAGCAGCTACACTGGCTGCTTCACGGGATGAGGAATGTGCTTGCAAGCACTGTACAGACAGTAAAACTCTATTTGTAATTACAGAGTTATTATTAATGCAAATTTAGGGTAAAAGTTGGGTTTGTGTTTATTGGTGCTCGTGGCCTTTACTTGCAGTTGTTTCTATGTTGTTGCTTTTTAAAAGTGTCTCTTGTCTGCAAGTCTCTAGATGAGACAATTTACCCAATACCTCAAACTTCACACTCTGTAGGGACATGGCGTGATGCTTCTGCGATGTTTTACAAGACAGGCTTTCAGCTAAAAATGGCGAAACCAAGTATCAGCTTGGAAGAGGGACTATTATCCTGGCAAGAATTCTTCAGACTGGAAGATTAGCGGTGAGCTTGTCCACCAACCAATAGGCTAAAAGCTCTGGGTTTCAAACACAACTGTGTGTCCCACCTCCAGAAGACTACCTGATTCAGAAGGACCATAAAATCATTCTAAATCAATTAATATTCTTTTAACTACTGTCTGACACATCCAATTAGAAAAGTCAGATTTTTTTCAAGATTATTATCTGTATGCCATTTCTTGCAGTTTTTGGATCTGAGATGTTTCCCAAAAGCCCACATGTTAAAATTTGCTCTCCAGGTGGCATTGTTGAGAAGCATGGGCCTTTCAGGGGCAGTCCCTTGTAGGGTTTTCCTTAAGGGAATTGTGCAGCCCCGGCATTTTCCTTCCTTAAGCTTTCCCCTGCGCCATGAGGTGAGCAGTTTTGCTCTGCTGTGTTATACCATCATTCCCACAGGCCCAGCTGAAATGGAACCAATTAACCACGAAGCACACAGCGCCTCAAACTGTAAAAACGTGAAATGTTTAAATCATCGAACTCCACAAAAACTGAAAGCTTTTCTGAACAATTATTACACAGGAATAATTTTTACTTTCAAGCTTTATTGAAATCTTTCTGATTTGAATTTGAGTTTGTTTATCCCATCTCTTTCTGGAAATTATGTCACAAATATTATGAAATCATTTTTTTCTAAAACCCTTCCAGTGACTGAATGTTGTTATCTTGAATGTTACCTTTTATTGTACAGCAGAATAAATAAGAGTTTGGGTTGATTTTGCTTTGATCACAGGATGTACACTAAACTTGCTTCTTCTTACTTGAGAATTAATCTCTGTTATCAGCTAGGTTTTTTTTTTTGATATTTCCCGTTTGTCTTAAGTGTTACCTTTTTAGCTGAAAATAAAAAGTGTATGCGCACACACACACACACACACACACACACACACACACACACACACATTATTATTTTTATCATTATGGGGAATTCACAGAAGTGATTTTAATAAGTACATGTTTTTCTAAATGCATTTTTATGTTTCCATAGCAATTTTTGTTTCCTCTGTACTCCATTTTCTCAGATTAAAAATCTAGGAAAAAAAGATAAACCTCACATACCCTATTCCTATGTCATCACCTTATTAGTTATAAGCTTCAGGGCTCTCTTATCAAATTAGTTGTGTATTACATAAATTATTGCTGCCTATATACTGTAATGGATCAACATTGTTTATGAAGATCTGAAAAGACAATATGGCTTAGATACAGACTACTCATTAGTAATTTTAGCTAAGATATTGCTGCCTTTGAAGCACCATGTGCTCTCAATGGTAGAAACTGTTTGTGTCAATTCTCCCAGATCAAGTTGTCTAATCTTTTTAATATCTGTATCTGGGTCTGAAGGTTATCACTTCAAAATTTAAACTCAGCTTAAACTATTTTGTTATGTTTTCTCCATATTAACTCCAATGTTAGCCATGCATTTGTATCAACAAGAATTGGTTTCAGGACTCCTGTGACACCAACTCACAGGATGTTTTAAGTTCCTTATGTAAAAGAGTGTAGTATTGGCATAGCAGCTATGTACATCTCCTTGTATACTTTAACTCATCCCCATTGTCACATAAAAATAAGAAATAAATACAAAAATATCAGTATATATCCAATACAGACACTTTTTTCCCACATTTTATTGATATGTATATGTGCAAAATTTAAGGTTTACAATGAAGTCGAGCATTATGTGCACATACATATCTTGTCAAGGTGACAAGGGCTTTCCCACTCTCCTTTTGTCCCTCCTCCCCCACCCTACTCCCCTCATTCACTTTGTCTTTCTTCTTAAGTTCCATAGGAGTTGTGCTCTGGGTCTCTCATATCAGAGAGACCATTCGATGTTTCACCTTCTGCTTCTGACTCACTTCACTAAGCATGATGTCTCTAGTTTCTTCCATTTGCCTGCAAAAGTCTCCACGCTGTTGGACTTTATAGATGCATAACATTCCGTTGTGTATAAATGCCACAGTTTGTGTATCCATTGGTCTGTTGATGGTTATTTTGGTGCCTTCCATATTCTAGCTATTGTTAGTTGTGCTGCTATGAACATGGGTATACATTTATCTCTATTATGTGTTGTTTTGATCTCTTTAGGATATATTCCCAGGAGGGGTGTCGCTGGATCTAAGGGAATATTTATTTCTAGACTTTTAAGACATCGCCATACTGTTTTCCAAAGTGGTTGCATGAATTTACATTCCCACCAGCAGTGCAGGAGGGTTCCTTTCTCCCGGCAGCCACACCAGCACTGATTACTATTTGACTTGTTGATGTAGGCCATTCTCTCTAGGGTGAGATGGTATCCTAGAGTTGTTTTGATTTGCATTTCTCTTATGGCTAGAGATGTTGAACATCTTTTCATGTATCTGTTGGCCTTTTGAGTTTCTTCCTGAGTGAACTGTCTCTTCATTTCATTTGCCCACTTTTCAATAGGATCCTTAATTTTGGTAGGCTCCCTTTTCTTTAGCTCCTTGTATATTCTAGTTATAAGCTTCTTATCTGAGACCTTGGTAGTAAATATTTTTCCCAGTCTGTTGGATCTCTTTTTACAATGTTGATAGTTTCCTCTGCTGTGCGGAAACTTTTTAGTTTGACAAGATCCCATTTGTTAATAACGGGGATAATTTCTTTTGCTCTTGGTGACTTGTCAAGAAAGTCTTTCCCTACCCTTATGTCTTTTAGAAATTTGCCTACTTTGTCTTCTAGAAGGTTTAGTGTTTCATTTTTAATGTTTAAGTTTTTGATCCACTTTGATTTGATTTTGGTGCATGGTGACAGGAGTGCGGCTAGATTCATTCTTCTGCATGTGGATGTCCAGTTTTCCCAGCACCATTTGTTGAACAGGCTGTATTTTTTCCATTGTATGCATTTGGCCCCTTTGTCAAAGATTAAGTAAATGAGGGTATTTGGGTTTGTCTCTGCATCTTCAGTTCTATTCCACTGGTCTGTCTGTCTATTTTTGTGCCAATACCAAATTGTTTTTACAACTATGGCTTTATAGTATAGCCTGATATCTGGAACTGTAATGCCTCCTGCCTTGGTCTTGTTGCTCAGGATTGCTTTGGCTATTCTTGGTCTCTTTTGGTTCCATATGAATTTAGGAATTGTTGTTTCAGGTTCTTTCACAGGTACAAAATTAACACTAAAACATCAATAGCTTTTCTCTACACTAATAATGAACTTATTGAGCAAGAACTCAGAAAAACAATTCCATTCTCAATAGCTCAGCAAGAAAATAAATACCTAGGAATATACCTAACCAAGGACGTGAAGGACCTATATAAAGAAAACTACATTAAATTGAAGAAAGAAATTATAGGAGACACTAGAAAATGGAAAGGTATCCCCTTCTCTTGGATAGGCAAAATAAATATAGTCAAAATGACTATACTACTGAAACATATATATAGATTCAATGCAATTCCTATCAAAATACCTGCAAGTTTCTTCAGACACTATTTTTTTCAAGTATTTCAGGTCTGCCATTGGTTGGATTCGCAAGCATGGAACCTCCATATTTGTTCTGATGTGCAACAAACCCAAACAACTTACTTCTCAAAATTGGCTAGAAATCTCCCCAATATCGATTTGTCATAGCTTCTTCAAAAATGGTGTGGAATCAAATGACTAAAGGATGTAGCAGTCTAGTTTTGCAAGCCAGGAAGTTATTCCTTCTCATTTTCAGGAGTAGATCTGAGCCAGAATTCATATTTTGCCTGGTGACTTTGGTAAACACATAAAATACCCACCTAAAGTAAATGACTTAAGCCTTTTCTTCCTCCTGATTGCAATCAGCCTGGCCCAAGCATATGCCATGATCTGTCCAAACAGCTCCAACAGACTCATTCCTGGCATCCTTGCCAAGGCCATAGGAATATCGCATGTCTGTTATAGATCATTATTCCCTTGATAATTGTTAGCCATTAGTGGATGTGAAGGTTCCTAGAGATACACACTTCCAAGAAGACACAGTGGTTATGTTTCTTAGGCTGGTCATGGACTAGACAGGAGGAAGGAATGGACCCAAATATTTTTCTGAACTAGACTTTAGAAGAAAGAAAAAATGGAAAAAGAATTCTAGTGAAAGGAAAAAACATGAGTCAAAGAGTGAAGTCAGGAAAGATGGCCCACATTCGTGAAAAGCCAGTCACCTTGCCTTGTGCAGTTTGTCATCGAGAAATCTTGACTTCGCCCATGGATCATTGAGTCATGTCACAGCATCAGTATTGCAAGTGGACAGTGCATACAGAGAACCCAGAGTCCCTGCCTGGAGCCGAGACATGGTTACATAAACGCTTACAACTACTGGATGTAATTTATGATGTCAGGTACTTAATAAAATACAACTTGGATTACACCGGTTGGGTATAGGAAATGAACTGTTAAGAACCCACAGAATTTCTACTTGGGACACTCAGGAATTTATTTCCTGAGGCAAAAATGTAGTGCTATATACAGGTCCCTGGCTTTTGGTCTGATTGGGGTTCTCTTTGTTTTCTTACACCCTGTTTTCTACTAAACAGATTTCATTTTGCAGAGATTTTTGGAATTGTGATAACGAGCTTATGACAAAGAGAAAATGTCCCAGACTGATTGTATATCTTCCCACTTAACGTCTACCCAAGCAAACTAAGATCTCCGCTTTCTTAGCAGTTTAAGCATGTATTTAATACTTAACAGCTGGGGTGGCTAATTTGTTTATGATCTCTTCCTCCCTAATAAAGTGTATGTGCCTGCACATTAAGAGTCCTTCCTCTTCATCTGTTTATCCCAGACTACACCAGACACAAAGCTCATCGATGAAACGTTATAAATATGAATAATGTGTGAGGTACATATTGGAAGTCTGGATGTGAGAAATTTAAATCCATGAAAAATCAGGTCACAGTGAATCCCATAGCCTTTGCTGTGGCATTCCTGGATCCAAGGGAAGTGACCAACTCAGTTATTCATGCATTAACCTATAAAATGTTAAATAATACTTGTGTAGATGAAAAAAATAAAAATAAAACTGACCCTCATAAAATTTAAGTAACTTAGCCAAGCATGGTGAAAGGTGCTTGTACTCCCAGCACTCTTGCAGACTAACCGAGGCAATTTAGTGGTTTTAGCAAGATTCTGTCTCAAAATAAAAAACAAAAAGGGATGGAGAAATCCTGAGTTCAATCCCCAGTACCAAAAAGAAGTTGGAGAGAAAGAAAAAGAAATGAGAAGTTTGTCCATAAAGTACAGATTCAAGACTGGAAAGCAGCTCTGTGAAACACTAAATCCATGCCTTTAACCATGACCTTATACCTCAATTCCAAGAATGTGCGTCCACATTTTCACAATGGCAAGCAGGGTCAGTTAATTTTCACCACATGTCAAGAGGGATATAGTCTATGTTGATCACACTAAGACTTTCAATTAATGTTTCCAGCTGTAAATCAGTAAATCTTAGTTGCACACTTATTTCCAATAGCTGAAAGCAAGATCATTAGACAGACTGTAAATGCCTCCTTGTACAAATTGGTCCCAGGGCAACAGAGGAAGCTCAATTTGTCCCTGCCTCCTTGTACATTTGCCTTTGAAAATGGCACCAATGACAAAGCCCATTGGTTGCATTACATCTCTGAATGGAATCATCACATCTTACAAAAGAGGTACCAAGGTACTAAAATGTAAGCTCCCAAAGCCTTTGCCCTTACTCATTTTCTGAGGAAGATCCTGTGTTTGTGCTGCTGTACCAATACATGTAATAGGTTGGGAGAAAGAAAGAAAAAAAGAAATCGTAGGACGGACGTGATGGACTAAATACAAAAGGGTGTAATGAAAGAGGAGAAGCCAGGAGTGGGGGACGGACGTCTAGGAAATGAGCCAGGCTTTTAGAGAGAGAGAAGTGAGATCTGGAGGGGAAACTGACACACTGAGTGAGATTTTAGGGGTAGAAACCTCTAATGAGGGCATTAAAAAAAAAAAACTTTGGTATTGTATTGAGAAGCATAGCCTCTTTCCCAGTGTCAAGAAAAAAATATTTACTATATTCTTCAATATCTTGAAAATGAAATACGTGTCTAGTGTGAGTCACCAGCGAAATGAAACTGAAGACAGGTACCAGATTCAGTTTTCACTTACAATATCTGTCAGGAACCTTAAAAATGCCTTCTTGTGTTTTGCATTTAAGGAAGCAAGTGCGGTGAGGTTAAAAAAAGAAAAAGAAAAACTAGTTCAAGTCACGCACATGGTCTGTTCTATTTCTTAGAGTATGCATGAACCATCTTGCTTCAAAAGGATATAAAGTTGCCACACAAAAAGAGAAATAAATGTCCTTTTGATCATGAAGGATTAAATATACTCCATAATTTCTCTCTCCCTGATCAAACTTAAAATGGTAGAAAATATTTTTAAATAAAATTTAAGTATAGAAATATGTGACATTTATATTAACAGAGAAACTGAATAAATGAAAATTTATAAATATGCTTATTTATTTAAATGATAAAAAATTAAATATATGAGTATTTGAAATAAGAAAGGAGACCTAATGGTACAAAAAAAACTGAAGAGAAATTCCTGAACAATAGAAAGAAGATAGAAAATTATAAAGAAGAGATACAGCCATATTGGAAATCAGCCACCAGGACATGCTGAATAAACAAATAAAAATAAAATACTATAAAAAATAAGCACTTTAGAAAGACAGGAGCAAGTCTAATTTTGCACTCAGATACAGAAAGACTACACGGTGGAGAGTTAGTTGGATTATTATTGTTATTATCACTATTTGTTATTTTTCTATAGCTATACTCAGAATTAAACCCAGGGCCTTGTGAGTGTTAGGTAAGCAGTCTACCACTAAGCTACATTCCCAGATCTAGTTGTAGTACTCTTGACAAGCAATTACATGAGTCATTTTCAGGACAGACAACAGTAATAGACAGTGAATGTTGCATGTAGGTTCAATAGTTAGGGCGGTGTGTGGGTGGCCCAGGCACCCAGGAGGAGCAGAGAGAACACATTGCTGGAAGATCACACCAAGCGTAGAGGCGTTACGCATGCCTCCCACCAGGCCCTACAGCAAGCTGTAGGCGAAGGCAGTGGGATCCCATGGAGAGTACCTGAGACGGGTACTAAGCAAGGACATCAGCATGAGAGGTGAAATGAAATAAGTAGAGGGACAGGAGAACAGCTAATAGGAAAGGAAAATGGAAGTGGGGTCAAGAGGTAAGGTTAACACAGCAAAAAAAATAAGACTGTACTTTTGTTGGGTGTGGTGCACAAATGTAGCTTCACAACAGCAAGATAAAATTTGTTCATTGATAGCCCTGCAGTGCATAGTTAATTCCATGTGTCAGCTTGGGTAAAGACAATCACCAATGGCACTGACATCATTCAATCGGTTGCGAGCTTGACCATATGCAGAAGACACAGAGAGGGCAAATATATTCTCTTTTATTCAGCTGAAACATCCATCTTTTGTTCTCTAGCATGGAGCCTCCTGGTTTTCAGGCCTTCCCGTGTGAACTAAATGTCTCCACGGTATTTCCTGGTTCTTCAGCCTTTACATAGCATGTGTGGACTTTGTGGCCCGAAGGAGATTTGTTGCTTTTCTTAAATATTTATATATTTTCTACCGATTTTGTCTCTAAAGAATCCTGACAGATACAACTATTATAGCAAAGTATTGCTATACCACACATAGCCTGGGTGACATAAAGGAAATTCATTTTCTCTTAATTTTGAAAAAAAAAAAATAATACCAAGACGAAGTCGCTGACCAAGGTTCTTTTCGGAAGATTTTTTCCTTTGACTTGTGCTACCTTTTCTTTGAGTCTTCACACACTCTTCCTTGTGTTTCTGTGTTAATGCAGCTTTAATTGAACACTTTTTCAAGTAATGGTCCTTTTAAAGATCATGACTGTCCAAAACCAGTCACATTCTGAGATTGTTGGAATTAAGTTTGACCATATCAATTCTGGGAGATAAAATTCAGTTAATAACATGAAGGCAGAAGCATGATTACTTATATGGTTCTCTATTTCCATCAAATAAATATAATACATATGGTCAGAAAAAGTAAGTATATTTCAACCACCAAGACCCTAAAAAAAAAGATTTAAACAATTTCTTTAACAATATTCTCATAATAAACAGAGTTCACTTCACAATACGGTTTTTCATATTGTTCTTCACATCTGTTGATGACATATTGCCACAATACAGTGGAGTAAATATATATATATATATATATATATATATATATATATATATATATATATACAAAATCACACCATTCTTTGAATAACTGTAGAATAAATTTGAGAGTGTCCCAAAGAGTAGATGAGCAACCTTCTTTAGGCAGAAGTGTCAATGTTTTCTTATTCAACACTTCCAAAGTCTAAAGAAAAAGTAGATTTGAAGTTTTACTTCTAAAAAAGAACTCAAAGCCCAATTATTTCATGTTGTCATTTCAGTGTAGACATGAATGTACTCAGACTGTAGTGCAAGCTGACTTAGCCTTCTGAGATGACAAATTTTCCTGAAGGGCACAAGCATGCACTCTCCCAATCAATCTGCCCTCAAGAATGTAGAACTATTCTCCCCTTTAAACAAACAAACAAAAAAGACTTGACACAAATCACAAATTCCTTGTCTACCAGTATATAACTGAAACCCAAGCAAACATAAGAATTTACTTTTCTTTGACCACTCTGCACTTTGAGCCACACAGCGCCCTCTGCTTTTCACTTCACTGTTCCCTTCAGTGCACCAGGCAATTTATCTCATTTTTTTGCATGAAGGAGAATTAAAAAAAAAATAGCATCCTTTCTTTTTCAGTTTTGGCTCAAGCCAACACATCTGAGCACAGATTGACGGATGCCAAGAGCCTCCCTTGTGACAAAGGAAGGTGCTAGATGGATAATTCAGCACTTGTAAAGATGATTGAGCACTCTTGGAATGACTCCATACATGGTTCCCTTAAGGGGTTTTCAAGCCTTGAGTTGAAAGACCAAGAAGTACTTGCAGAAGCAGGAGTATTTCTGAAGCTCTCTCAAACCATCTGTAAGAGAAAGTGCATATCATCCAACTCTCCCCACTTGAGTATTCACCAAGCAGAGAGAACACTTCAGATTGTAATGGTGCAAGCCAGATAAGGCCTGCCAGGGACTTCACCTGACCTCTTTTGGCTCCAAGCCAGGAACAAACCAGTCAGTCCTGGGAAGGGCTGCACAGTAGGACAAGAAGGAGTGCCAGACGGAAGCCCTGAGAAGATGCCAGCCTGACCTCACTGTCCCCCTGCAGCTTCCCATCTGCAGCACCTTGAACTGTGAAAGAAAAACAGCCTCAAGATCTAGGGATACTCTAAGGTGTGTTATCACAATAGACAAAGTAATTTTGCTGCTAAAATCGACTTCTTTTGTAACTAGAAGTATCAGAAGATATTATTATCATAACGAATCCAGAAATGTTAGCGGACCTGCATTCCATCCAGGAGCAGGAAAGAAATGCACTAGCATGCTTGATCAGGAAATGGGGACTGAATACACGCAGCTTTCGGGTTTTTTTCCCTCTTGTTTTGGACTTTAGCTAAATATTTCTGTTCGTAAACCTACACATTTCCCAACACTGGAGGATATATCTTGGTTCCGTGGTGTTGGTTCCCGTGCACACACCCCAAGTGAAGAAATGCTTTCATTTTAATGTTACTTTTAAAAGAGAGAGAGAAAGAAATGGTCATCTGAAGTAATTCTTAGAAGCCCAATATAGTATCTTAAAAATGCATAATCCTTTCCCTATTTTTATTAGTACATATATATGCAATACATAATGATTACATTAAGCTTAAGAATTCATTAACATATATACTGCACCAACTTCACATCCCCCCTCCTTCCCCTCTTTCCCCCATCCCAATCCTCCTTCATATCCCTTGACTCCCAATGTCTCACTCAGTTGACTGAATTATTTTGCCTTGACCTGGCTTGTTGGTAGTCTGCAGCAGGAGCATTACTTGAACTGATTTGTGAAAGCCTGAACAACAAAACATAAATAACAAATTGCATATAATTTTCTAGACACTATTTTGAAATATTCTGCACATATGCATAAGTAGACAAGCAAAATATTTCCTATGCATAGTCGATAGATACAAATGGCTTGTTTTTAAAAAGCTTTAAGAAAATTAGCACAGCCCAGATCAGTCAACTATTGTTTTTAAGAAAGATACTTTGCTGATGGTGATTAGTTCACAGTCAGGATCATGCTTGTTTCTATTAGCAATTCATTATTCCTGGAAGCCACGCATCTGAAGAAAAACATTCAAACTTTTCTAATGTGTAGGACAAGACTTATGTTCTCCTTGCACTTTTAGACTACTTTTCAGACTACGTGTGAAATAGTACAGGGAGGGAACATTACTGAGGAGCTGAGCTCTGGAAAGCTAGGGCGCAGCACACATATGTAACATACTGCAATGAGTGTGCCTGGGAGCTGGATTGCCACCACATTCTTTCCTACTGGAAAATGTAGACAGTTTGCTTGTTTGTTTGCTTCTCAGACAATATGATTAAAACTTCCATGGTATTTGTTGTTCCAATTCACTTCCATTCTATTTGTCCATATGCTTGTCTAGCTTCAAAAAATTCAAATAATTCCTTTTCGCGTGAAATGTAATTTACTGCACTTCTAAGGCAGTCCAACGAAAAGCACGCACACACACAGGCGCGCGCGTGTGCGCGTACACACACACACACACACACACACACACACGCCTCATATAGATCAAAGCAAAGTAAAAAAAAAAATCTCAAACGGACTGGACTAGAAGATGTTGGCACAGATTGAGAAATGCCTTACTCTGCCATGCGCAGAGCCCTCCTCGACTTTACATCAGGAGTTGTCTGGTCATGAAAAGCAAGTCAAGGAATTTCTCCTGTCTCAAGGGGAGTAAACATTGGAGTTTTCACATAAAATGGTTTTCCTTGCTTTGTCCTAATTTGACAAGGACCTAATGCAATGGTCTACAGTGGACATCGTGACTTCTGCTTTACAAAGAATAATAGGGTTATAGAATTAGAAATATAATGAAACTAGAATTCCACTGGCTGGTAATAAAATTTAACTCTAAAAAAATTACTTTCATAATTAATGTATAGTATCAAAGATACATAAACACACTACAGCTTTACATAAAGTTAGATTGTGACATTGAAAAGATGAAAAGGTCTATCAAGGAAGTGATTTTCTCCTCCTGCTTCTGACATCATCCTTTGGTGATACCTAGAGTGTGGTGTTCGCCTGTGCTAAACTTCGTAGTTAATAGTAACATCTTTCCTGTTAATTAAGGCTAAAGAGGGTATCTGAACAGCTAAGACATTGTGGAATGATTGAAGACAAGAAGGAGGAGGGAAGGAACAAAGGAAGGAAGGAAAGAAGGAAGGATGGAAGGAACGAAGGAAGGAAGGGAGGGAGAGAAGAAGGAGAAAAGAAAGAATGGAGAGAGGAAGGGAGAAAAAGAGGAAAGAATAAGAGATAAATGAAGGAAAAATATAGTGATTGAAGAAAAGGAAGAAAAAAGAAAAGGTAGAAGGGAAAAAGGAAAGGAGGAAAGAAAGAGGAGAAAGGAAGAAGAAAGTGAGAGAAGATCAATAGAAAGAGAGGAATCAAGGAGGACTAGAAGGAAGGAGAAAGCCACCTGAAGCGATCTTGAGTGTGAAACTAGGCTGTGCCACATTCAGCTCAAGACTTTGACCAGAGCATTTGACTACTCCATCTTTATCTTTTCATCTAAAAAATGAAAATGGCAATGGTTCAAAGTTAATAGAAATACAAAGGGATTAAGAATGACAACACACAGCAAAAATCACAAGAATATAGGTGTTCAGTAACTGGCAGTTGGTATATGCAAATGTTTTGGGAACTGGAATGTTTTGCAAATGCAAAACGTTAAGCCCTTGTAGCATTCCCAGTAATCAGGCAAAGGAGAGCTTCTCTTGAAAACGTGCTCTGCGGATGTGCCTGTCGCTCCGCCCATTCCTGTTCTCTGCTCTTGTCCTTCTGTACCTTTACCCTTCCCCACAAACTGTCCAGAACGCTCACTCCTTACATCTTTATTAAATTCCGCACTCCGCTTAGTATTGACCACTGACATAGCTACATCTGCCGCTGGTTTAATGTCTCCTTTTACGAGCAAAGATGATGATTAATTTAATGCAACCATTCATGGTAAACAAGTATTTCCAAACTTTGTGGCTTCCCTCACAGGATTCTAAGACAAGGAATTTCATTTCTAAGCCACAGTGGTGCTCACACTGAACTCTGTCGACATCTACGTTGTGGTTAGCATAGTGCCAACTGTGTATTTTTTTAATAAATTACACAGACTTAACCTGTATCGGAAGACTATGAAATAGTATGACTAACAGTTCCTAAAAACTTTTTTTTTGAATTATGCATTGCAACTGATTTTCATTAGCAAATGCTTGAGAACAGAACTCAAACCAATGCCCTTCTGTGCCCCGCCTGTTAGACCATTTGCAGATTTCCCTGTGCCCGTAAAGCACTGGAAGGGGGCAGCTTTTGTAATAGGATCATTGGCTAAAATGAAATGAGTCAATCTGATCAATAGAAATTGCACATGCAGCAAAGAGCTCTTAATGGATCTTAATCTCCATTAGGCTGAGTTGGAGGAAGTTGGAGAGGAAGCTGCATCACATTTCAGCCATTTATAGTAGCATCGTGGACCACGAGCAGTTCTCGGGGAACCAGAGTGTACAGCCTGCGGTGCTTTGGGACACCCATCAATGGGATGGTAAACTCTTACATCACTGGTGTCCAGGAAATGCTCTGGGGAATGCTCTAGAGAATTGTCTCCAAAGCTTATGAAAATTTTAGCAGGAATTCACGGTGGGTCAACCAGAAGAACATTAGCACATGAAGCTTTTCTGTCATGTGTAATTAAATGTGGCTTAGAATCCCTCAGACATGATTTATAAAACCAAAAGGAACAGTTCCAGAGGCTCACACAGTGGGTGCTCGGCACAGATGGCAAAGATCCAGAAGTAGGCATTCTTTGTATATGACACAGGAAAACATAAAAAAATCTAATGTTTGGATGCCCAAAATGTGCAGCCAACTGCCTCTCAATTTAATATATAATAGGGACCGCTCTGTGGAAATTCGAAAGAAAAGGAAAATTGCACACAATTTAGAAAACTATCCATTGTACATGCACTCAGAAATTATAGCACAATATCTCCTAATTAATGCTGATTGAGTACTTTGATTTCAAAAATTGTGAAGCATTATGCATGGACATTGCATTCCACATTCACATACCCTCCCCACAAAGTCCTTGATGTCAGAGACCAAAATAGAGTTGCCAATAAGGGGTTTTATTGCTATTTTTCTTACTCTAAGTACAACTTTATGATGTGAATTCTGAAGTCCAAAATTAAGAAAAATGAAACTGCCTTGAGCTATGGCACAAATAATTAACCTCAAATGTTTGAGCTACTTGATTGGAAAAGTAAATTTTCTTCTGTATCACAACTGTAACAGATTCAGTTGCTCTTTCCACCTAAGAGTCTATAACAAGTACTGTTACTTAACTGCGACAGCATTTTATCACTGTGTATCAAGGGGGCCCGTTTTCATTTATGATTCTTGGTTTGACTGTGACTAGTGATCAAATAAATGAATTATGACATCCTTGAGAATCAAAGCCTTACATCAGTTTACACTCTTTCCCCAAGAAAATGCTGATATGAAGGGAACACATAATACATTTTGTTCAATGAATAAACAAAAATAATAAGTTCTTTTACATTCTATAATCTTTTTTCTCCTGTTTGTTAGTATGTATATGTAGTGCACAATGGTTACATTAATCTTGAGGATTTTGTACACATACATATCATGTCAACCTCTTATTCTCCTCCCCTCCCCTTTTTACTTAAAAATTAAGTAGCCAACTTTGTTTCATTCTCGCCAGATTAAACACAATGAGGCAGCGATGTGCTTTCTGAAAATCAAGTACTGACATCAATTACTAACAATGTACAGTTGTAGTTTTTATCATGCATATGAACCAGTTAGCACTTCTGAAGGACAACTTTAAGTGAAATGTCTAGCACATAGTAGGGAAGTGCCCAGCACATAGTCGGGGTTCAATATACAGTGTTGAATGACTAAATGAGTCAGTCTTATCCCAAGAAAATAGTGGAAAGAAGCCTACAACTTCCTTATGGCACCACAGCATGGATAGCTTCTCATTATTAAGAAACAGCCTTTCTGATTTGTAAATATCACTCTTACCTCCTTTCCTGGCCTATAACCATCTGCAAGCATATCTAATCATTTTGGAGTTGAAGGCAGACAAGAAACACTGCTATTTGGTCACAAAGTTAATGATGGCACAATATATTTCTAATACTTTTCATTTTTAATTATTATTTCTTATAGAAATATGAAAGTGAAGCCAGGCAAAATTTTTTAACTCTTTAATTCATCTACTGTGCCTGTTTTTATACCATTTAACTCATCTTGCTTGTTGGGAGAAGTTTCTTCTTTATACGATGTTCACCACAGAGAAGCTTAAATCAGTTTTATTTCACCATTACTCAGAAGAGTGGGAAAGAGACTGCATGAACATATGTCTTGGAAAAATGACTAGTAATTGTAGATGGCATTTGATATCAACAGAAGATCTTTTTATCAACAATTTATTCCAGGAAAAATATACGAGAGTGCAATAATTACAATAGACCCCAGTGGGAGGTTTTGGGCTCAGCTGTGAAGAGCAACTAAGTGCAGGTCCAGAGATATTGCGTGACTTTTGTGAAGTGAATCGGGCTGCGCTTGTCTTCATTGTTTTTGTCAATAATGGGACAAGTCACTTCACTCAGCTGCCATGGTCTCTGCATTTTGCAGATTCCAGGAACTGGCCCAGCTGGAAGACTGGAATTCCATCCACTCTAAAGATCTGATCAATCACTTAATATTGGAAAAGATGGCCCCAGGAGAAGGCCTCTTATCAAAGAATCTCTTGAGTTTATCTTAAGTAAAGTCAATTATTTTAAAATTATGTACACTAATTAGTTTTAGAAGCATTCTCTTCTCAGGAAGAGTTTAAAATAAGTTTGTCTTGTCTTCCCAAAGAAAAATACTTTCTTCAAAATAATAGGCTTATTAGATTATGAGGCATTCTTTCGAAATAGCATAGCAGACTAAATCTAAAATTTTAGACACACTTTTTTTATCTTTTATAAGGAATAAGAGCATTGCAGGCATAACAATCAAAGTTAGAGAATGGCTGATCTCCATAAAGTATTAGTTCAAAGCAATTTAATGTTATTTATGAGATTCACCCATATTGCATCGTGGTTATGAGGAGAGAGGCCCTTGATTTTGATTGCTATGGTCTGAATCCAGATTTTTCCAGTCACTAGCTCCATTTATTTATCTGTCCTTAAGTTGCTCATTTACCAAACCATCACTATAGTAAAAATGCATACTTTCCAAGTTTAGGATACAAACATCACCTAAGCCTATACGTATAAAGCCCTTAAGATGTTGCCCAATAAATGAATATTAATCAGATTTCCTTGTTATGGTGTTTGTGAACAATAATGCCAACAGATACAAAATCTCAGACAGTCATCATATTCAATAGTAAAGCTGAATCAGAATCTACAAACTATTCCAACAAAACATGTAAACGTGAATGTAAATGATGCTGACAATGGTTGGACCCTAACTTCTCATCTTATTAAAATATAACCAACTTTGTACAACTATGTAAATAAGGAGTAAGTTAAATATCTAACTCACCTCTGCCACAATCACATGGACGTTTTTTACAGGGGAAAATACTTTTTCAAAAAATGATGACATGTTTTAATTATCATATAAAATCGACTGACTTCCTATTTACTTTCAGGAAATGCAAATCAGTATCTAATACCAAGCCTAAAAGCAAACTCATTGAATTGAAAGGCATTTCCCAACATTAATTGCATTTCAATTAACTCCATCAGTTTTAAGTTATTCCACACAAAGCATCAATTCTTTCAAGTATAAAGAAATGCCTATTAAAGTTAATTTTATTCTGTCTAGCTCATTAGGATGTAGTTCTTTCTTGTGAAAAAAATGATCGGTTAGTAACAAATGCCTTTAAAATTGTTTCATTGCAAATGAATTCCTGCATGCTATATAATATTTTAGAATGCTAGGATCTCTTCCAAGCAGTTGTGCAAGTGCTTAAGAAAACATAAAGCCCATCTCCAGGAAAACCACTACCTTTTATGCAGGAACCCTGGCTATCTCAGCCCATGTTGAAGTAGATACGCCCAATGCCATGAATAAAATAAGAACTGAGTTTTTAAGAAACAAAGCGAGAATACCAATTTTACTTTCTGCATATTTGACACTTGTAATATATGATCCTATGTTACCACAGAAACCTGAACCACCTGCCATTGATTTAGTGAAACTGATCAAGATCAAACTGTGAGTTAGAATCCCATGTTGGCTAACTCCACACATTTGGTATTGAGAACAGCAGGCCAACTCTCTACTAGTGACTCACTAAATTCTATCCTTATATTAATGAAGATTAGCAAAAAGAAATTTACTCAGCTCTTGAGGATTAATTCAATATTCTGGTAAATTACAATTTCATGTTATGACCTAAGCTTTTATAGAGCAAAATAAAAAGCATGCTTTTGAACAGTGTTTTTGGCATTTGTAAAACTGTAATTCAAAAAGATTTTCACATGGTGTCCAAAGTACTTGCAAAAAGTACACACATAACAAAAGTATCCCTTTAACTGAATGCTGGAAAAATTACTCTTTACAAATCTAACATACGTATTTTCTTTGATCAGCTAATGAGAGTTATGTGCCCCAAGTGTTTCCTTTGTCCATTGTTAGGAAACAGTGACATAATTCATGTAAAGTGCCAGTGGTGAGCATCATAAAGCATTCAGTTACAGTTAGCTCTTATTGTTAGCCCTTATTAAAAATTATAATCGTATTTTAAATGTCAGGTGACATTTCTTTCACCTGTTGTGCTAACTTGTCTTTGTTCCAACTTTATATTTACTCTTTTTCTCAGTATTTAATTGCATAAGCCACAGCAAAATATGCGAATTGTAAGTTCAACCCCAGACTTTCAAAACAAACATGAATTAGGCATGGCACTTGTGACACCAAAAACGGCAGAAAAGCTTGTTTTAAACTTTGAGGTTAGAGTTAATGACAAAAGTATAAATAAGATTGTTTTTGAGTGCATTATCTTTTCTACTGTGATGAGAATTTTTGCCAAATTTAATATTTAGGTATTTAAACATATTTTAAATTTATGGTTCAAGGTGGTGAAAACCACCAAATTAATTGGTAGTTATATGCAAAATCTAACTTAATGAAACATTGGAATTATAGAATATATAATTAATGTAGTTACGTTGCTTTAGAGAACATAAAAGCAGAATCGAGTCCTAATGTAATAAGATGATAGGCAGAACTAAAGTCCTAGCACTGTGAAGGGAAGGCCCAGTATGCAGGAGACTTTCTCTTTCTGCAAATGCACCAGAGTGTACAGGGGACAGGACTCTGAGTCTTCTTCCTCTGGGCTCTAGGAGGTCATTGCAGGAAGACACAGTGGCGAAAGTTCAGCTGGATAGAGGTGGGGGCCTTTTTCAGATTGCTACGGTAGACAGAATTCATCTAAACTGAAAATACAAGCTTCTAAAGACATTATATGAATCATTTATAATTTTGCTTCCACTCTAGTAAGCAGTCCTGAAATCATGGACTATTGAAGTAGAAACAAATCCCAAGAGGATAGAATTTTAAATTTGCATCTGAGAAAAATGAAGTTCTGGAAAGTCACCCAAGACCACATAACTGTCAGTGAAGTGGCCAACATCCTATGCCAGAATTCCTACTGCTCACTTCAGTGCTCTAAGCCCTATTGTCCTTCTGGTAGCAGTAAACTTATATTCCTATTTGTCTGTAGCTAGCCTGGTACTAAAATTGAAAATTACATATCCGAGGACTACACTAAGTCATGAACAAAAAGATGGTCACTCACTCTAACGGAGATGTACGTAATTACCTAATTCTTATAACGTGTAAAAGAGTGATTTTCATGGTTCATTGTGCAAAATTTTCATCATGCAACAGGCTGCTAAACAGCTTTACAAAAGGAGGTAGCCTTAATGGCGAGAAATGGACTTTATGACATCTTAGTAAAAGAGATAAGATCTTTTCATTTTCCAATCTGACCTATAACTATAACAACCTGACATTAGTTTCAAATTATATGATAAATGCCCTGTCTCAGTTACTTTTTCGTTGCTGTGACTCAATACCCGACGCCCACAAACTCAGGAAAGGAAAGGTTTATTTTAGCTCACAGTCTTGAAGGTCACAGTCCATTCAGGGGTGGCCGGCAGCAATCGAAGTACATGGCAGAGAGAGAGGTGGAGGCAGCTTCCCCGGACAAACAGGAAGACAAGCTGAGGCTAGTTGAGAGTAGTCCCCGCCCCCAGGAAGGCAGGTGCAGCTTATGTATCCTTTCAGGTCTCCGCCCAGGAACCAGTCCCTCCTGCATCCAGGTTTGGCCACTACACACCGTTAATCTTAACTTAACTGCAATCCACCCCTCTAGACCAGACCCCAATCCACCAACATCACATGGTTCCATTAAAATACATGAGATCTTTGGGGGACACTCCAGATCCTAACCACAACATGCCCCAACCCTCTTCCATCTCACACCACCACCACATTAGGGCGACAAGAACATTGGCAAAATCCTCAGGGTGTCTCCATTTTACAATTATAACCTAAAAATGTATTTCAAAATGGGAAGGCAGAGGGGCATTTGACACCAGCCAATCTCATTTCCAACCAGATGTCCACAAAGTATGGCTTGCTTCAGAGATACTGAAGAAACAAACATGCGAAATTCACAGAAATGATGCTATCTGCTTTCTTCTAACGTTATCAGGAAACAGAAAGTAACTAAGCCTTTTGAATACTCTTTTTTCCTTCCTGAAAAGGCAAAGACAACATTTCAGAGACAAGAGGCTTCTATCACCCAGCCTCAAAGAGCCTTCATAAAAAGGACTAAACTTTCCATCCTGGGGCCACGGCCTTTCAGGGCTTTGATCCTCCACCCAGATTGGCTTGGCCCTGAACTTCGCTGTGATTTGCACCAGTGGGCACAGCGCCTGGCAGCCAACCTCCTTCTCCTCATAGTTACTAAGTTCCAAAAGAACACGTCCCTGCAGCCTGGGAGACTCAGCTTCTAAACTTCACATGGACATTATCAGAAATTCCAAATGCAAACTGATCATCCCTGGCAAAGAAAGAAGGAAAGGAAAGGAAAGAAAGAAAGAAAGAAAGAAAGAAAGAAAGAAAGAAAGAAAGAAAGAAAGAAAGGACAAAAAAAGGGAGGGAAGAAGAGAAAAACAATATCTCCTGAGAAGATAGACAATCCTACCGTGTTAATCCCCAGACTCAACATCTCATGTAAAAATCCTCCTCCTTTTGGGAAATACAAACATGCTTTACACCTTTCCATTCCTTTCCTCTTTGATTTTGTCTAAAGGAGATGCAAATAAGGAGATTTTTATTGTACTTTTATTGATACTGAAAAACTACAATATCTTTCTTTTTATTTAGTTTTTCCTTGCTTTTAATTTTTAATCTCTAATCTACACAGGACTAAAGGATATGGAATGAAGTCTTTTGCACAAGTTTTGCTTTCCTTAGAAAAGTTTGCAGTTCCTAGCAAATGTCAGTAAAGATCCAGCCCATGCTACATAATTGCCGTGATATTCTCTACTTTGAATGTTAGTGAAATTCTATAGGACACCAAAAATGTGGGTGCTCTTGGATAAATATAAATTACAGGTAACATGCCTTCCGTGGCTTAAAAAGATCAAATTGTCATTTGAACTGGAAGCAGTCTCTGGGTCCATACCCTGAGATCCCAGTAGATTTCGCATTTGAACATTTGTCCCTTTGAGGCTTGCAGATTTAGTCACAGCCCCCTCGGCTCCCTGCCTTTTCCTGTGTTGCAGGCTTACATTTCACCTCAGTGTGTAATGTGATACACGAATACACTCACATTCCGATTTGTTTGGTTTTGTGTTACTGTTTGTTGCTGGGCTTTGTTTGCTTGTTTATTTGAATTCAATTTTAGGGAGGCTCTGAAGGCTGGCATTGAGCCCCCCTTCTAAATGCGTCTGAACTTCTTGAACCCAAACAGTTTCCTAAGCTTCTCTGTATGACAATTTCCTTCTAGGAAATGTCAATAGTGACCAAATTACAATGGTTTACTACATTGCACAGTAAAAGTGCTGGCATGCTGTAGGCACTCAGATATTTATGAAATGTGATAAAGTAGCAGGCACCTAAATATTTAAAGTTTTGTGCCTGTCACTATTTTAGAGCAGGGCTGAAGAGTGAGATCCCGACCTCAAAGAGATTGAAGTATCACAAGAGCTAGCATCCATTGGGCATTATTACCTGGCAAACTGTCCCATAAGTACTGTAACATACATACATGGTCTTACTTATTCCTCATAACAATACTATGGCAAATATTGTAATAGTCATCTTACAGATGAAGAGAATTATGCTTTGGAAAACTAAATAGATTTCCCAGTTCACATAACATGTAAGTAGAGGAGCTGGAACCAGAGCACAGGACTGCCTGTCTTCCTAACTCTCAATGTAAACTGGAAAAAAAGCATCAGACACATGGATACATGTAAGCAGAAACCCACACCCACACAGACACACACAAAACTGACCATATTCCAGAATGTTCTTCACTCCCCTTCAGGACTCAGAGGGTTAAATAGAAGATGACAAAATAGCGTAACCAGCTGGCTCTAAGGTGCTAGTTGCTCCTCTGTGATACCATTTTGTTTTTGCTTTGCAGCTGTACCAGAAACTTTTTGTTCTTCCAAGAAAATACTGAACTGAAAAGATAATTGGTATTCAAGACACACATGTTTTCTACCAGCAAATAAGAAGAAAGCACAACAGTATTCTTGAAGGATGCTGATTTTTGTGAGTGTGTGTGTGTTTTGCAATTCTGCATTTTCCAAAATGACATCTGTTTTGTGAGTGACTAAAAACTTGAGGGGAAGAATTTGTAAAAGGAAATAAAATCGTGTTTCTGAGCATTTTGCTCCTTGCTGCCTTCAAATGACACTCTGTTAGCTGGTACCTTTTCCTAAAAGACATTGTTGAGGCAGAAGATTTTTAAAATTCTGCCCTCGCTTCCGGCAGGTTTGAAATAGCATTCTGGAGGCAGATGCTTTTAGGTTTTCTTCTAACCTTCTTACCCCATGTATTAAATCATCCCCTTTTCTGAGCACTCACAAAATATTGTGCCTTCTAAGAGCATAAATGAATATAATGCATCTCTTTTGTTGTGAATTTTTAGAAGGAACTCAAAGGTATTTTACTGTCTTCACTTTACCAGGTGGTGTATTTTCTTTTTTGCCACAACATCAACAAATACAAAATTTTAAGAAAGCCATTCCGTAGCCATTCCCACCTCCTTGATTTACTACTTTCTATTCCATAAATCTCTACTCTATACTTCACACAAATAAAAATAATGTGGTAATTCATGTAGATTGTCAGACAAACCCCAGTTTTAGAGAAGAATGATTATTAAGTAAGCTCACCTGCGGGAGTTTCCACTGCAAGTGGTTCAGAATTGGCCTGAGCCCTCACTCTCCCAAACCTGCATTGGCCATTCTGCAAGGATCCTGGTGCCACGCCAGCTTCCCCATTATAACTTGCAGAACCAGCAATCTTCAAAGTAGCACAAACTCTTAGAATGGAGATGTAGATCTTTCTCACCTTGACTTTGCCTAGAATTTAGGCAACCGTACATCACACAAAAACAAAATATAGTGAATCTTGGGGAAATTTCACAAAGCAAAAAAAATCTCCAAACTTGCCCTGACAATTTAGTTCTCATTTATATCTACACCATAATTCAAAAGCCATAAGCCATGTTTGTTCAATACTTCTTCCTTAAAGTTGTTGTGTGCCATTCTTGTTATGGTATCTTAGTCACGTACAATTCAACCCTTTTGTGCTTTAAGCAATGACTTGCCAAGCCCACGTGCTTGAGCATTTTTTTATTTTTTTTTGCCTCAGCCCTGTTTAATGTCCACTATCTTTATTTCTCGTCTTTGGAAACACATAAACTAAAGATCCCAGGCTGATTTACATACTGGCTGGAATTGTCACACAAGCTTAGAGAAAGCCAAATTATAGATAAACCCACTAAGGAACAAGAAAAATGTATACTTCATTCGTAGCTCCTTCTTGGATTTGAAGTTCTCCTCAACAAAGCTCAATAAAAGGTTCTCATCATGGACAGTTCACACAGAAATTTAAATACAAGTTAACATAGAATGGTCCCCAATATGGCAAGTAAGACACTTTGCCATGTAAGAAAAGCTGTACCAGTTCCTTATTGCAAAGACTTGCATCATCATGGACCTACTCTGGTGAAGGAACCCCAAAACTAGAAGGCCTGGTATGATCTGAAAGACAGGTCTCACTTGCCCAAAGAGTTTCATATCTACATACCTCAGATACCTGAATCATGAACCAAAATGGAAATACTAAATCAGGCCCAGTGGCCTCGTCCACTATGTGCACATGAAATGTCATATATATTATCCTCCTTTAGACAAGGTGATCTAAGGCCAATTAGTCAAATCTTTGGTTTTGAATCTTTGGTTAGGTTTGCATCCTACTTTTCAATGGATTTCTTCCATTTGTAAGAGAGAATTATTTTCTTATGTGTCTCAGCAATTCCATTTTTTGAAAATTGTTGATTTATTCTTCTACACCTACACTCCATCAGTCTTCTCAACATCCTAACATTTTGAGCTCCTAATTTTTATTGTGAATTATTTCTACTTGAAAATTGACTACTGATATAATCAATCGTGGTCTTTCTCCATTTTTTTTTTTTTTGATTTTTACTAAAACTTCCAGCTCCTTTCAAATTCCAAATCCTTCACCTATCCACTGCAGGTGTCATTCACATACATTGATCTCTTTATTTAGGAATTGCCACGTATCCTGGGGATAACTTTTTCTGAGGAGACACAAACGGTATCTATTTACCCAGCAGATGGGCCAAAGTAATGATTGCAACAAAGCCGAATTTGGTGAACCAGAGGGATTATTGAACACATTAGGTTCAAGTGGACATGTTATCTTGCCCCAACTTGAGAGCACAGAGTTAGCACAAAATAAACAATAAATAAATACTTTACCATGTAAACACAATTTAGAAGAAAAATTAGAAAAAAAATTAATACCAAGAAAATTTCATTTATTCATTCAGCCATGTTTATGAGACACATAAGCTACCACAGTAGGCGTGGGAGAAACAAAGATATATGTTATTACCACCACCCTCCCAGAAACCTACTGGGAGGAATACAAACTTGAATCAAGAAGGGCTTTAGTGTGCCCTTACACATTCCGTGTAGCAATAATAAAAGGGAACGTAAGGCACTCATGGAGAAACTGGTCAGGTCTCCTGAATTCAAGACCAACTTTCTCAAGGAAATGACACTGTGGCTGGGTTTCAAAAAAGTGAGTGTATGTATTGCCAAATAAATGGAAAAGAATAAGAAACTCTTCTAGACAAAATAAGCCATATGATCAAAGTCAGAATAAAATTCAGTAGGTATGAGATAGGAAGATAGTAAGTGGTATGTTCAAAAACATCACCTGGATAATTCCGATGGGGGTGGATCTTACAGTACACTTTGAGACTCATCACTCCTCATTCTGGAAAGACATACTCAGAGATATTTAGTAGTGAGTAAAATGTCTCAACTGCCTTGATATACCTCATGTGTGGGTATTTCCTCTGTACTTTTGCCTGAGTGACATATATGAGTCTGATCATGTTACTTCTTGGTCTATGATCCATCAATGATGTTCCACTGCCTGGAGAGTCTTGGCCAAAGCTTCAGTAGTGTATCCCCAGCCTACTATGAATTGAACTTCCCTTGCTCTAGCCACTGGTCTCAGCACTCAAACTCTACTTTCAAATTATGTTTAAAAGAGGTCAAAACAACACATAACAGAGATATATGTATAACCATGTTCATAGCAGCACAACTAACAATAGCTAAAATATAGAAGTCACCAAAATACCCACCAACAGGCCAATGGATATACAAACTGTGGTATTTATACACAGTGGAATACTGTGCATCTATAAAGTCCAACACCTTGGAGGCTTTTGCAGGCATATGGAAGAAACTTGAGAACATCATGCTTAGTGATGTGAGTCAGAAGCAGAAGGTGAAACATCAAATGGTCTCTCTGATATGAGAGACCCAGATCACAACTATCTCATGAAACTTAAAATGAAAAACAAAGTGAAACAGGGAGGTAGGATGGGGAGGGAGGGAGGAGTGGGTAGGGGGAGGGACAAAAGGAGAGCTGGAAAGCCCTTGTCACCTTGACAAGATACATATGTGCACAAAATGCTCAATTTCATTGTAAACCTTAAATTTTGTGCTTATACATATCAATAAAATGGGGAAAAAACTCATTCTCTCCTTCTTCTTATTCAAGTGTTGTAAGAACATTAAAATGTAACATACATAGGAAAGGCCTTCTACTTAGGATATCCAGTTAAAGGTGGCTTTTATTCTTATGGGGACACAAAATGAAAGAAAATGTTAAAAAGTAAAATGCCAGAACACTTTCCTATTGTGTTTGGAATGCTGACTGATAAATATTATGTCACTAAAGGAATTCAAAATTCTGAAATGATATTAATGGGTATTTCATGAAATGAAAAGAATACAAAAGAAAAACTCATAATTGCCCCACTCTTAATAAATATATGTACACACATATATATGCACGTGTGTGCATGCATGCACACACACACACACAGATGTCTCATACCACTGGAGGGCATCCTGGAATCTGTGCATCACCAAAATATTCAGTGATAAAGATATTTTCTTCCTGGCACATTAGAGAGAGAAACTGAAACCAGACAGCTAGTAAGATAAGACACACTCTCCCTACAGGAGCAAATGCTGCTTTGGCAAACACAAATATCACTCACTCACACACGCATGTACTCAAGCCTGTGCATAATTCTCTTGACAACTCCAACTTATAACATTAGCATATGAATGCGAAGGCTCACAGTGACATTCACCCACCAAATGGAGTTTATAATATAAATGCAATGAAAAGTATGTGAAAGATTACTCCTCACTCTGAAATGCGTCTGTCAGGGCCTGTATAAGAAATATATGTTCTATCTGCATAGAACCCAGTGTAAATGCATTCTTCCTGCACGGGCCCATGGAGAGAAGCTGGGTTGGTTAGTACAGTACTAAATTCACACTTCTTTCCCACATAATGCATAAAATAAATGACTCCAATTTCCAAGCTTTATGCATGTGTATCTTTCCTTGTTTCCAATATTTCACATGTATTAGGCCAATGTGATTTTTTCCCCTCAAAAGCTTTCTGTCTTCATTTTGTTTTCGTTGCATGTTCTTTCCTAGCCGCCAAAAATTATTCATCACTCCAGAAAAAGATTTGAGAATTGTACTCATAATCCACTCAAACAAAAGCCAGGAATTGTTAGTGCTTGCAACATATTTCTTCCAGTAGATTATAAGCTCCTTGAAAGGAAAGAGATTAACTAGTTCATCTTTAAAGGCATGCTATCTTTTCAGGCATGCATCTGAAAAAGCCACCATTTATTTGTCATGTGATTCTGCTGGCTGGCTGTTGGCTCCTTTCAAGTCTTCCCCTGGGCTCGCACAGGAGACTTCATTCATTAAAAATGGTTGTTTGCAGCCATGTTAGAATTTACCATGCCAGTGAAGAATTAAAGTACCTATTTAGAGAAGTGAATTTTTATTTTTTAAAATTTAATTTATTTGTTCATTTACTCATTTAAAAAAGCTTATCAAGTGGTTTCAATGTTATGAATACTCTCTCAGACTCCGAAAATAGAGTGGACAACCAGACAGAATGAGTTTCTGACCTCATGCAATTTGTAAAGATTAAATAAGGAAACAAAGAAAAATGATAAGCAATTGGGTAGAGCTTTCCAAGATACAGTTTTAAACTCCAAGTACTATTCTTAGTTAAAAGTTTATAAATTTTAAAATGCCTGAGGCTGAAGATCTAAGTCAGGATGAGATAAAGGAAGAAAAGTCAAAGTTGAATCTCAAGGAGTTGAGGTTGGAGCAGAAAGTTTATCAAAGGCAGCATAAACTCTAGGAGCCAGAGAATTCTGCTCAGTTTGGAGAATAGGAGATGCCAAGATCTCTGTATAAGTCAAAGGTCTTTCTGGAAACACACAACTCATTCAGCAGGAATTTGAGGAGAATTTAATGAAGAAACTATGTGTAGCAATAATGGCAAAATTAAAAGAAATAACAGAAGCTACTTAGATACCCATGGGCAAGCAACAGCAGGAAGTCATCACTTAACCTTGAACAATAGTAAGAAATGCTTTACCAGAGGTAAATAAAAGCTGACTGTAGCTACAGAAGGCAACATCCTTCCCAAGAGGTATAGTTGTGGAGGTAGCCACTGCCAGAAAAGCACTTTCAAGTAATAGCAGCAGAAGAGCAACATAGGTCTTTTCTCCCACCCTTAATCTCCTGCCTATTTTTCGTTGGTCAAATCTAACTAGGAATCAATAGTATAGTCATCTGACTATCCTGCACTCAATGAGTCATAGGTTACTCATGATACCATAGAATGAAATATAGAGTACCGAATAGGGAAGGAGATGAAACTTGACAGTTACGGAAAACAACGGGTTCACTAGTGAATTTGTGAGCTTGAGTTTGAGCTGCTGGTCAGGTGGGTTGATTGTACATAGCTGAAAATCTGAATCTGGAGTTCAAGAAGAAAACTGTATCTGAAGATAAAGATACAGAAAGCAATAGCTTAAATATGGTTGCTAAAGTCCTAAGAACATAAGATGACCCAGAATATATTGGTAGAGATGAAAGAGTAGAAAGCTAAGATTCGTAAAGTCCTGACCGTGCAGATATATACGGAATTGTCCAGAAAGTCATGAGGCATGTTCTTGCAGCAGATGGGACAAGATCATTTTTGGAAATACTAGAGTCAGCCGTATCTATGTTATTGCTATATTGTCTGACAGCTGACAGCCCTACCTTCATTTGAAAACAATTGAGTGATTTGGCTGAGTATTGGAGACTTTACAATGAATCGAAGGTGGGATACTAAATTCTGCATTTTTGCTACATTTTATTGTCTTGCTTCCATTAAGGAAAGAACGTGTGTCAAACTTGTAAAAAGTTGCATGTAGTTAACAGTGACAAAGCTCTACAAGAATGCCAATGCCAACAACTACTCACGAAATTCCATGTAGACCATTTTTATCTCAGTGATTCTCCTCAGTCAGGGAAGCCCACCACAGTTGATACAAAATAAAGGAATTGATGGAGTCAAACCCATGTTATGTGACACAAGACATTGTGGAGATTTTGAGCATTCATCATACACATGGTCACAACTATCTGAGGAAGCTGGGATATGTAAGCAGGCTTGCTATTTGGATTCCTCATGAACTCAAAGAAGTTCATTTGATGGTGCATATAAACATCCTCAATATCCTCATTACATGTGAGGAAAATGATTCTATTTTGAAGCAACTGATAAAATAAGAAGTGGATTGTTTGCAACAATGTAGTGCAAAAACTATCTTGATCCTGTGATGATTAGACTCAAGCGTCATCAAAAGCAGACACTCATCAGAGGAAGGTTATGATCTCATTGTGGTGTAATTTTAAAACTGTTGTGTTTTCAAAACTCCTCTGAAGAAACCAATCAATTTGAATATGTACTGCCGTTGAACAGTTTGAACGAATCTGTTGTCCAAAAACACCCAGAGCTGTTTAATTTCAATGAGCTATGTTCTGTCACAAGTTTGATCACCCATTAAAATGTATTGGAGCCTGGACGAGATGCTTTGGCACACCCTCCTTCTTCGCCTGACCTTGCACAGTCAGACATCCAATTGTTTCACTCGCTTCAAAACTCCTCATGTGGTACAATGTCCAATTCAGATGAGGCTATCATTCAGCACCTTGTTTATTTTTTTGCTGACAAAAATAGGTACTCCTATGAGCAAAAATTATAAAGCTCACCGAAAGATGGTAACAGATTATGGAACAAGTCAGAGGAAATACCACTGATTCATTTTTATTCTTTATATGAATAAATAACCTTTGCAAATTATGGAAAATATGTCATAATTCTCCCGACGACCCATAGATTAGGGGGAAATAGTCTTAGAGAAAGGCAAGAGGAGAAGTCAGGAAAGACTCAGAACTAAAATCAGAGAACTTGAAGACAAAGTCTTACTAAGTCAGTTATCACATCTATAGGTAAGTTGGAAAATAAACTATCAAATTTCATAGCTAAAAGTCCTTTTGGTGATTTACACAGGTGCAAAATATTGTCCCTGCCAGTTCCTGCAATTAGCGTTATTTGACAAAATAAAACTCAAAAACGTGTTGATTGTATATGTAGGTCACTCCAAACAGAGCAGGATTATAAATGATTTGAGAGACAGCTCTTGAGATCAGAGTAAGCAATAGGCTGGTAAATGACCAGATAAAATATAGATCTGAGAAAGAGGCAAGGCACGCACATAAGAACCAAATGTAAGTATAGAATTATGGGAAAATTAGCTAAGCATAAGTAGACAAGAGAAGTATTTGCAATATGAATAATTTTCAAGCCAACACGAGTGCTATTAGAGCTATCCCTGTCATGTTCCACACTGCAGAAAATTTATTGGAATATCAATATATGATTGCCTCTCTAAAATAATTTCTGGGACACATTTCTCAATGCTAAGTATATAAAAGTGGAAATAAAATGACTTACTGTCATTCAACTGCAACAGTGGGTATGTAAATTGATATATTATATTTTATATTGTACATATTGGGCGTTTATAAGAATTTCAGAAATTTTCCTCCTTTTAGTAGCTTATTATCTACTTAACTGTGGTTTTCAAAAACATCTAAATACAAAAATGTCAGAGGAAGCCCCTTGCCTCACGGAGTCGAGACTGTATCCTTTCCTCAGTTACCAAAATTCTAGTGTTGTCCCCACAGTCTTTCACTCTGCAGGGATTGTGCTGTAAACTGGCTTCTACTCTCCATATATCTCTCCAGACGTGTAGCTCACTCCTTCCTGCTTTTCTTTTTAACAAAAATCTACTCATTCCAAGCATTTCTCCAGGCATTTCTCTCATTCCAAGAACTTCGCTCTTTTCAGAGAATTCACCCAAAATACTTGTCTCTGTTGGGACGAGCCTTGTCACCATCTCCTGCCAAGATCTATGTCCATTCTCTTGATACTTTTCCCTCTTCCCAGAGAGTGTGCGTACTCCAACTTTACCCTCCCAGTATGTCCAAGCAGTGTGGCTTCTCCTTTCCTCTGACCCCAATGTACCTAAATTTCTTACACAAACTCACTAAGGCTCTTGGAATCAAGGCCTGGGCACTGGCATGCGCCGATCTTTCTAGAAAGCAGACAAGAAGAGATCATACATTGCCTTCACTCCTATAGACCACGAGAATTCCATAGACACATTCCAGCTCACTCCAGGTCATATTTTGCCTCCTAAAGTATAATAAACCCCTAGAATAGAAATGTGGCAGAACAGACGTTAGTCTTTATAAAAAGCATTAGGCATATTCCCCACTCGTATCATTTATAAACATTCCAATGCAATTTTTCCGAGAAAGTATACCTAAGCTACCAGAAAATGCTGGAAATTTGGAAAGAGAAATTAAAAGGCCATGTGCTTCTTAAATTTATTTCCTGAACCCTCAAGTATGTAAATGAGGCAAGAAGTGAAAAACAGCAGGTCAGGTTCCCACTTCTTCTATTGAAATGTTATCACAATTTAACAGACTAGAAAAGGGGCATGCCTGTGATATGCTAATGGTTTCTAACTGGGAAATGTGTGATTTTTCCAGACCTTGGGAAAGCTCATTAAAGACTCTAGCCTAAGAAAAAAGTTCACTTTGGTCTCTTATGTAAACGAGAACTTTCCTTATTCTTTCTTGTTTTCTGCTCTTCCGTGCAGGAAAACTCTCTTTTAGTTTGTTCTCGCATTGTTTCCTTTAAGATAAGATGAAAATTAACTTCCTTCCTAAGCAGCTTCTTTCTTTGCATCTTACTTTTGTCTTTTCAAGGCAGAACCGACCTCCCAGTCACCGTTTATTCCCTCCACTGCAGTACCCTAGTATGTTGATAATCTGCAAGCTATAATATAAGCTGTAACTTATGTCTGCCAGCCACTTCTTTTTTATTACACTAACGTGAGAATGCATAACATTATAACCAACTAATACCTTTCCATTTAGGCAAAAATATGTGCTGTCTTCATGATCTTCAAATTCCTTAGCTCTTTGGAAATAAGAAGTTCTTCTACTAGTTAGTGGATTCTTTTTTTTCCTTTTAAATATTATTGTTTCTAAGATTGCAATCACAGGCAAATCAGTTTCTCATCCTACTCTTCTATATGTTCTGAAAGTGTGCTTGAATATGTGAGAGACAGGCAGACAGACAGACAAAGATATAGAGACCAGAAGACAGACAGAGATAGAAAATTTGACTCTCGGAAAAACAGATTGGAGAAACAAATTTGAGAAGGAATAATTTAAAGAACTAAGATTAAATAATATGATTTAGATCAAAATATCCCCCAAAGTCTCATATGTTTTGAGGTGGAGCTTTTAGAAGATGATTAGATCATGGGGGTGCTATGCTTCCCTAGGAATCCACTGCTGGACTGATGCCTGCCCAGTGCTGTTGGGAGGTGGGGCCAGTCACAGAAGGCGTGCGTTCTTGCTGCTGCTCCTCATTCCTCTCTCTTCTTCCTGGTGCCTCTGCTGGAGCAGCTCTCCTCCAATACGCCTTCCATCACGTTGTTTCTCTCTTGAAGCCAGCTGAACAGGAACTGAGTGCACAGAAATCGTCAGCCAGATAGTAGTCTTTAAGTTGCAGGTGTTGGGTATTTGTCCCAGCACCAGAAAAGTGACTAATAGGATATTTTCTCTAACCATACACCAAAAAAAAAAAAAAAATTAATCTAAAAACTAGTAACAAAATTTAAATTTTTTGGAAAAATAGAACATTTTTAAATAATTAGATGCCAATGAAAAAATAAAAAGGTATATTTCTTGAAAAGACAGCTTACTAAAATCACCAGCACAAATAGAGTGAGAAAATCTAAAAAGTAGTGTTACCGTAAATAAATAAAACCTGCAGCTAGAAACTTTTCTACCCATAATAAACAAATAGAAACAAAAAATAAAAAATAAAATAAAAACCTCCAAGCTTAGTCTTCAGCATAAATATGTATTTATATATTAATATTTATATAGTAAATAAATAATGTGTCAATCTTTCATTTATCCAAAAAATAAATGAGGAGACTCTTATCATTGTGTTTTGTGAGACTGAAATAATTTTGATACACTAACCTATCAACATTAGAGAAAGGAATACATTTGCTCAACCTCTATAACAAACACATGCATAGCTTAGCACCATTTGTTTAACCATTTCAATGGGATGAAAACGACTAATTAGTGGTTTTAAGTATGTTATAACTACTTTGACAAAATTAAATTTAAAGTAATTATATTAAAATTAAATTTAAAATATCAAAAGGAAGAACTTTAAACTGAGAGTACATTGTTAAAGATGCTTTTACCTAATTCAGAGACTATGGTAATAATCAAATATTAAAGCTTTCTCTATGCAATCAAAAATGAGAATAACATTCCATCACTTTAGTTTAAAAAATGTTAGGAAGAATTAACTAAGACTGAAACCTCTAAAACTATGAGCCAAAATAAATGAAAAAATAAAAAACAAAGTAGAAGAATTAAAGAGAATAATATAACTCTAATTGTTCAAAGACAAATATACATATTTTATTGCCACTACACACAAATATATAGCCTAAAAGAATATACACTTAAACTTTAAGAATTAATAGATATCTTAATTAACAATTTCACAAGATAAAAATTCAATAAAGAAAAATTGATTGCATTTCTGTTAACTATAAAGTATAAAATTGCAAAAAGTGAAGTTACAAAAGTGATCAAATATCAAAAACCTAGCAATAAATTTAATTAAAGATGTGTAAAATATCTATAAAGAAAACTAAACAGCTGTATTGAGATAAAGACATTACTAATGGTGGAATATAGATTCAAACCCTCGCCATAGTGAGTTTTTGAAATGTCATTTGCCCAAATTGACTCATGAAATTCCAGAAAAATCTTTGCATGAAAATTAATAAGCCACACAGTACTACAGTTCTAACATAAGGCCTTTGTACCAAGCTATATTCCCACACTATTTTTATTTTTGCGTTTTAGACAAAGTCTCAATAAATGGCTAAATTGTTCAGTCTACACTCAAACTCACAATTTTTCTGCTTCAAACTCAATGTAAGGTAATTTAAAATCTATAGGGCCTCAGAGCATAGCACTGTCATGAAAGTACTTGTCTATCAATCACAGGCCCTAGATTCAGTTCCTCATCATCATATAAACTGGACTGAGTGGTGAACACTCAGGAAGCGGAAGCAGGAGAATTGTCATGTGTTGGAGGCCTGCCTGGGCTACATAGTAAGTTCAGAATCGACCTAGATGATGGTGTGAGACCCCGTCTCAAAAATAAAAAATAAATAAATAAATAAATTTAAATCTACATAGAAAAATGAAGAATTAGCTAACAAAAGTGATCTTAAACAAGAAAAAAAAATCAGAGGGATTACATACACAGCAGTTAATCTTGCTTGGACACTTGATTACATTGAGAAGCCTAGAAGATTAGGAAAGTTCATTTATGTCTGGATGTATCCGTGAGGGCATTTCCAAGAACCATGGACATGTTGCTCAGCATGTAGTGGGAGCAACAGCGGAAGGAGGAGGAAGCTGTCCGCCTTGCCCTGGCTCTCTCCCCCTCCTCCCCTCCACCCTGAGGTGATCACCTGTCCTCTGCCGTTCCCTCTGTCAGGGCTTTGCTGCCTCCCAGCAGGCCTGGATGTGATGAAGCCGAGTGTTCATAGACTGAAACCTCTGAAACTATTAGCCAAACTCCATCTTGAATTTGTTTTTCTCAGATTTTTTTTATTCTTGACTTAACATGTCACTTGCCAAAACTCTTTATAAAGTGTAATTGTAGTAACTAAACCTTTTGTGGTAATATCAAAGAGATGAACAAATAAGACAGAAAAAAATAAAACCAAATAGAGAACTATTTCTGTTACAGTCATTTTAATTATAATAAAGTCTCATAACAATGAACTCAAGAAAGTGTACAAATCAAATGTCAGCTGGGACACAAATTGGTTATGACTCTTATCCTGTGTCCAGAAAGGAATTTAGAACTAGACGGCCTCGGAACAGGAGTAGCAAGAGGTCACGAAGAGCAAAGTAGAGGCTAAGCAAGAAAGATTGAGACACAGTTGGTAGGCGGCCAGGCTGCAGTGAGAGGGTGAGCACACCGTCGGTCTCGAGAGCTACCTCTGTGTGCCCTCTGGGCTTCCGTATTCTTAGATTTGTTCCTCCCCTGCGCAGTGCTCTCAGGTACATAATTTTTGGTCTAGAGCTCATGCTCCTCCCATAATTGACCTGGTTAAAATCATATTCATGATCTGTCATGAATAATATGTCTATGTGTAATATGTTAATAGTATTATGATGAGAAAATGTCAATTAAGGACACATTGTCTTTCCTAGTGAGCCTACACCGGGCTCAAGAAAATCTGTAATCTCTGTGTGTAGCCTCTTGTGGAATTTTATCTAGTTTTTACCCTCTTTTAATTGGTTGTTAGCAATCATCTACTGTTCTTGCCCTACAGTTGCTGTTCTCAGTGCCTGCAGCTGTCATCTTCCAGCCTACATTAACGACTTTCTTTCTATCTTTCTCTTTTCTTCTTTCTTTCATCTATCTTTCTTTTTACACCATATCACTCAGTCTGTAGTCCAGGGTGGTCCTGAATTTACTGTGTAGACCATTTGGCAATCATCCTGCCTCGGTCTCCCAAGCGCTGGGATTACAGGCATGCACTCTACCACTCGCAGCTAATTTTTATGTAGAGCTGCAGAATCAAACATAGGGCCTTACATATGCTAGGCATGCACTTTAGCCACTGAACTGTGCCCTCAGGCCAGCCTAGGTTTTGTTAGTTCCCCTTCTAATCATCTCTCTCTGCTACCTACAAATGCTGTCATTTTAATATATGATGCTGGATTGATTTCATGTTCAGATGGGAGAGAAAATGAAGTTTGACTCTGCCTAAGAGCCTCCAATAGCATCAGATCCAGATTGGTAGTCTTAAATCTTACAGATATCAAAAATTTTTCAGAAGACAACTTGGATATTTTAATATACTTCAAAATGTGCAAAAGTTTTTTACATTTGTATTATAAATTCAGATCCATATTAATAAATTTTACTTTTTGAAAGTTAAACTGTTACTCAAAAATATGACATGAAGTGTCAAAAGATAAAAACATCATGTGAGAGAAGATACTTACAGACAAAAGAGACATAATCAGAGCACAGAACTTCTCTGAACTGATTAAAAATAAGTGAGACAATTTGGAAAAAAACTGTAGCTTTTTTGGTATTTGAAATGGTTCAAATACAAGAAACAACAGGAGAAAACTAGACAGACGAACAAGAATAATAGGAGACCTCAATACAACATCTTCAATTTATAGATAGAGCCATTAGATAAGAAACTAACAAGGAAATACATGACTTTAACAAAACTTTAAACCAAGCACACCTAATAGACATCAACAGAACTCTCCTGCTAATGGTTTCAAAATATACATTCTTCTCAAATGTACACTAAGCCTTTTACAACATAATTATACTTTATTCTATTGAACAAGTAATACACTTAAAAGAACAGAAGTCATTCAAAGTATGAAACTAAAAACCATAACACTACATAACTTAGGAAACATACAAATATGTGAAAATTAACACATTCTTAAATAACTTAATCACATCACCTTTGGTTTCTACTCTCATTATCAAACATAATTAATTAATTCAGATCAAGACTGAAAAACATGCTGTGAAGGTATTTAAAGTAAAATAAAAGTGAGCTAACCAAGAGTATGTAACAGAAAATTCAAATTATAAAGCCACAGAAAATACATATTAAAATAATAAAGGATCCTGTTAATGTACTCTCATAACTATTAACAGTAGCTGTGAAGACATTATAGAAGACTTGTTTTAGAATTATATTCTGGTTTTCAAAAAGTAGATCACAGGGCTACTGAATATGGGAAAGCAATGTTGCTGTCCACCACAAATTAGAGGCATAGGGTCCAAAATCAAACCATGAAACATCCCATTATTCCCCAACATAAATAAATTCCAGGATAAGCACACCAAAGCAAAGAATGTATCTCAAAGATACACAGAAGTTTTCTTTGACTAAATATGGAACAATTTAGGTAGCAAAATAAAGAAGAAGTGAACTTACGGACTATTGGGAAAAAGAAAAAGAATACATGAGTCTACACTGATAACAACTATACAACTAATCAAAAAAACAAACAAACAAATAAGAAAAAGATATTTGGACTTGCAGTAAGACTCCCCCCCCCCAATTTTTTAACAAGTGGACATTTTCTCAATTAGAAGAAATTTATAAAAATGTAACAACTGCATCCAATCTCTCATCATAAACAGAATCTTGTAAGGAAAGAAAAATGAATTATCAAAGAATATTATTCAGACACAACACTGGAATATGGGCATCAGCTTAGATGAAATGATTGCATTTTAAATCAATGTCAGCTGTACTGAAATTGATAGCGGTATTAGAAAAAAGAGAAAGAATAAATTACAAAACCAATGGGATAAAATATTATCAAGATGTAAATTAATCAAAGAAGCATTTTACTGGTATTCTGTGTACATTTCTATTGTAAAGTTTCAAATAACTTACCAATAAAAGGTTTGGAAAATTAAAAATCAAAATAAAATCTGTAACAACTGTGAAGGTAAGTGACATTAATTAAGAAACCTCATGTTCAAAAATTCTTTAAAAATCTTTTTATGTAATCCTCAAACATTTTTCAAATGATTAATAAATTTAGAGGCATCTGACCTTAGCTCTATTTGTATCAAAATTATAATTAGTGGCTTGGTTAAATAATTAAAATGAATGTTGATTAAAGTTTCTGTATAAAATATATGTAGGATCTACACAGATGTATCTCACAGACTGACAAGTAAAAAAAAATTATATAAATTCATTCACATAATGAATATGATTAAAAATAACACTTAAAAATTTCCATGGCTTAAAGCAGGAAGGAATATTCAATATTACAGAAGTCTTTTAATTATCATTTCCAACTAAAGAAATTTAAGATAAAATTTGACATTTATAAATATAAAATTTTGTATTTTGGGTAAAGTGATCAATTCCATCTGTGAAATAGGGTGAACATCAGGTTATAGTACATAATAGAGCAGCTTTCTCTCTAGGATCTATTGAAGGTTGGCCCTCCACATAAGGGTTTGCAGGAAAGAAAAAAAAAATACAGATAAGATGAATATATTGGAATTAGATCTTTTGGCTAACAAAGGAAGTTTAGTTGACTATAATTTAGTTGACTATTATTGCCCTGTGAGATTCATTGCTACCCCGTATCTAGGACCATGTGCTGTTGGGAAGTGGGGCCTGACTGAAAGGGGCGGATGCTTGGGGGTGGGCCTGAAAGAATTGCACCAGCTTGTTGAGACTGAGGGCTGCCCAGGACAGAGTTTTTAGGCATGTGTTATTGATTCACGGGCCAGCAAGTGAGGGAGGGGCACCCACCCTGTGATGGGGGTCCCAAATGGGAGCTTGGGCTAAATAAAGAAAGAGGAAACACTGTTAGAACTTATTTCTGGGAAGGCTTCCGCCTTGCCTGATTCTCCGGCATCCCCTGACTGTGCTTCTGTCCGCAGTGAGGACTGCAGCGCCCCAGCCTCTGCGTGTGCCTTCACATTGCCGGCTGCCGGTGAACGGACCGTGTGAGACCTTCTGAAATCGTGAACTAAATACATTTTTCCACCCTTAAGTCAAGGATGTTGGGTATTTTGTCCCAGCAGCAAGAAAATAACTAAGATATGAACATTTTTAATAGTATATCAGCTAAATGAAGAAAAGCACAGCTTCTCCCCTACCACACCAGTCATGGATTTCTGGGAACAACGCGTGAGGAAAGATGGTATCAAACTTTTGCATGAGGAATGAATAGAAGAAACACTTACTACCTTTTTTTTTAACAAAGATGAAGCATGTGCCTATTGTGTATTCAACACTATCTGGAGTATTAAAATAGTCAAGTGAACCTGTCTTGTCTGCTTTCAAAGAATACTGTAGTTATCTAGCGTGCTCCTCTGGCGGGGCCCCTCAGTCCCAGCTAGCAGATCTGCTCCCATCTTGGCTCAGCACCTACCCTCTTCCTGCTTACCAAAGCTCAAGATGCCCATCAGTGCAACCCACCCGGTATTGTGGCTAAGCCGCTTTGCTCCTCTCTCTGCTAAGCATCGGGTTCCTTCTAGGCTCAAGGGTTTAAGTCCTAGAATCTCTGTCTGTGACACCATTTATCCCGATGTCCAGTCTTGCATACATTGTCCTGTGAGATTCATTGCTAACCCCTGAACTCTGACTCTTCAGCAGGAGTCTTCTGGGATAGAGTTCCAAATCACATTGATAGCCATGACCTGCTGGGCTCATGGCTATTATCCACTCATCTGAATAGCCCAGTGATCTACAGACTCTTTGGGATTCTGCTTAGACCTCTTTGACTCTGGCAGCCTCTCTGACCTGCCAGGAAAAAAAAGTATTCTGGCTTTACCCCATTCATCAGCCTCCAGGTGCTACCACCATCCAAAAGATTTAAATTTCAGTGATAAGGAAGACTCAAACGAAACAAATAATTGCACAACTACATACGGAAAGAGAACAAGGCATATTTTTATCATGGTTTCAAATGGCAAAAAAAGTACTATGTAATTCTGAAATATCTGATTTTGTTTGGGAGTAAGGGTAGTTTTTACAGATTGCTAGAACCTATAAAAATGAGAAGAGGGGAAGCTCTTGCAGAATACAAAGTTACCAAAAATTAAATATTCACTACTTACTAAAGAATTATTTATTAAATATAATTACTAATGAAAAAGGAAAAGCATAAAGTAAATTTTGAAATCTGATAAGTACCTAAGACATCACAAATTTCAGAAAAATAATATTTTAGTAATTTACTACCTGACATATTATGTAGTACAGTTTTACTATACTTTTCCCCCCTATGGTGGCATTGGTAACTTCCCCATAATATTTATCTTGTAAATTTTTTTCTGGAGAGAATAGGAAGATACTTCAATCTTTTATTGATATGGATGGTCAAAATGTTTCATTATTCATTATACAGTAAGTTAATTTTTCACAATTCATTACACTTAACATTAAATAAGACATAGGAATGATAAAGAGGGGGCAATGTCAAATTTGGAAAAATATTTGCCCAAATTACTGGTTTATAGACTGTGGGAATATAGCTCAGCAGTCAGACAGTTTGCTTGACATGCAGAAGACTTGAGTCCCTTTCCCCAGAATCACATAAAAATAACCCTGGTTCTGTGGCACACTCCTGAAATTTCCAGCACTTGAGAGGCTGAGACAAGAGGATTGCCATGAGTTCAAGATCAACCTCGGCTATGTAATGAGTTTGAGACCAGCCTGACCTATTGTATTAGTTCCTTATTTCTTGCTGGAACAAAATACCTGACATCCTCAATTTAAGGGAGAAAAAAATTATTAAGCTCACAGTTTCAGAAAATCTCACATAGTCCATTCATGGGCAGTCAGCAACAGTAGAAGCACATGACAGAGACTGGAGAGTTGCTCCCCCATTGAAGATGGAAGCCAATTGAAATAGGGGCAAATTGAGTCTGGAGACTCAGGCAAGCCTAGAGCTTTGTCAGGAAGAAGTTGCAACAGGTGTCTTTTTTCTTTCTTAGTTCAAAGCACTCCTTGGACTGGGACACCCAGTTTAGATGCCCCCTTTACTTCCTGGCTTACAAGTCAATACCACAAACCTGAAAGTCCTGTCTGGGGCAATCCCCAATCACAACAAGTTGACACATCCTTCCACATCAAACCCCAAGCATCCTCACTCTAGCCAGACCCCAACTCTCAACAGCACATGATGCCACAGTTATCTTACCACATCCAAATACATGAGGCTTTTGAGGGACACTCCAGACCCAAACCATAGCACCTACAGTGAGACCTTGACTCAAAAAATTTTCTGCTTGTTTATAAACGTGTTACTTAGTATTTGCAGTAATGCTACAAATTTGTATCCTCAGGACCTGGGAAGTCTTTGGAAGTCTTCTATCAAAATGCCACATTGTCACCTATAACAATATATATTTGTTATGTGTCAATTAAAAATTTTAATATATTTTAAATACCAGAAATACTGATACATTTTACTTTGGTTAAGTTCAGCAAAAAAGAAAAAAGTATATATATTATGATAATGTTATGTACCATATTGTCTACTAGATATCTGATAAGAGAACTATGTTTTAACTAAGTGACAATAAGAACAAAATCATTTACTAGAATTCTAGTGGGGTGATTGAAAGAATTTTCACAGACCAGCTTCTGGATCTAGGCCCCCTTGGTCCTAATCACGGTGACACACAACCTCTGACCTGGCATTCGTGTCACCAGGCTCAGGCAAGAAAAGAGTGACTTCTGGAACTTACCCCTGTGTTGAATCAACTAGAATTACTATGCATCAGTGACTGAAAATTCACATACTCATCTCTTCAAATCCAAACCAAGCATATTCCTAATTCAGTTCCACTTTTAATTCAACTTTAAAATTGTCCACAGCCATTTCCAAAATTGGAAAGAAATCACAGGTTTAGAGTGATAAGAAACAGAAAAATATCTTGCTTATTGAAAACAACAAAAAAAAATTATATGGCCACATGAACACATTGCCAAGTCTCCCCCAGACCTTTAAAAGAGTTGTGCAAGCAAACATCTTGAAAGCAAAGCTTCATGAGTGTGTTGCTTTGGGTTCTGTCCAAAGGCAGAAGTTGCAGAAATTATAACAAAAAGGATCTATTCAAAAGGTTTCCAAATCCTAAGATAGTGATAGTCCAAGATGGTGGCCTGTTCGTGGGAGGGAAGGAGGGTCCCACGGCTGCTCAGCCATGAAACAGAACACCATCCCTACTGCAGGACAGCCAGTGAGAGTCTGTTGCAGATCTTGGTTTTTCAAAGAACAATGACCACTAAAAATTGGCTACTGAAGAATTAACAACAGACAGACAGGTGCAAGTCAAGACTGGAACAAATCTGTGATGAAGATCTGAGGCATGTAGCAAGTTGGCAACCTCAGACAACTGTGAAGGCAAGAGCTTTCCCAAAGGAAGATGCTGTCGCAGTCTTTCTTCTTTCCTCCTTTTATACAGTGTGAGTTCCCAGCTGGGCCTCCCACATCTGGGTGGGGGCTCTTTCCTCAATCGCTGACCCACAAAACACTCACACTCTAACCCTGGCTGGCTCTCAATTCCCAAACCCTAATCCAGGAGTCGTTCCTGATTGCCTCAAATCGACATAATCTCTCCAACTGTCACAATTAGCTTCACACCAAATGCTAATCTTCATGGTATTTCCAGGCAGTCTATCCTCAAGCCTTTCATTGAGTCTACTGTCTCGTTTAGTAAACTAACAATTTGAATATCACACTAACAGAGATACAAATTTCAAACAAGGAGGAATGATAACAGCATTAGATTCATACGACCAATTCTGAGAATCAAACTTTAGAAGAGCATTTATTAAAATGGGAAATATCCAGAGGATAATGACAACGAAACTGCCAAGAGACATAAGGAATAGTTCATATGACTTGGATGAGAATGTCAGAGATGACTTAAAAGCCCATATGTCTTTCTGCAAAACACGAAAAGAATTCTTGTGTAGATGAGGAAGTAAACTAGTTCTACATTCTTCTGATCAGAAGAAGAAACAGGATAAGATTTGAAGATTTAGTGAAAAAAATATATAAACTATTTCATTAATAACATTTACATTGAATACATGTTGAAACAATCACACTTTAGATAGCTTATGTTAAATAACATTAATTTCTTCTGTTCCTTTTCACAATTTTAATTTAGCTACAGACATTTTAGAAGTATGTATATAGCTTGCATGTGTGACTTTCATTATTTTACTGTGAGATGGCGCTGGTCTAAGTGTTCAGCCCCACTGAGATAATCTCTAAGCCATCAAAGCCATTGCAATTTTACCAAGAGCTGAGGCACCATAGCTATTTTATATTTAGGCAGCTTTTACTTGAAATTTTCTTCTCTTAAATTTAATGCTTTTACTGTACCTGTTTCACTGATGTCACTTGGCGTTTTCTCAAATAAGAAAAATGAGCTCCTATAGTGTTCAAAGAATAGCCCAATAAAGATGCATTATCATCCTTTTCTCAGTAGGAGTAGATGGATCATAACAGTCTATCTGACACCAGCAGGTTGAGCTTGCTGTATTTTTTTTCTTCTCAGTTACTTAATGAAATGAATTTCTATCATGGTATCTTTAAAATGTTAATACTCTTACAGCTGTCTTCAAAGACCTGTTTTGAACTAAATATGTTATCAATCAAAATACTCATTAAAATTCTATGCAAGCTTACATGAAGAGAGAGATTAAATCGTTGAGGCATCTGGGCCTCTTCTACTAATGTGACCTCATTATATCATAATTTGGTATTGCAAAAATTTAATTTTCTGATGCCATAAAATTACTGAGGGTGTTCCCATTCACCATGTTTTCACCCACCCTTGTTCTACTCTTTGGTTCATTTATCAGTTGGGTCCTGAGGTACTGTGTCTGGTCTCGGGTTCTAGCACACCACAACGTGCAGCCTAAGAAAGCAATACTCCCCAATGATGGTTTCATCTCTAAAGCAGTTTGCAGAAGGTGTTCTTTTATGAGATAAGAGAAGTATTTTTGGATTGGTCTTTTCCTCGGCTTCCATTACAGTGCAAGTGGATTCTGTTCCAGTACTTTCACACATCTTGCCATGTCACTTTCTGGAATCCCCCTTCCATACAAATGTGGTAGAATCAGAAACACAGAGAAGATTGCTCAGATTCCTGAGCAGTTTCTCTCCCTGCTTCAAAAGGGTTGTTAGGACCGAGCGCTGGCCAGAGAGAGAATCAAAAAACTCCCAAGCCTTTCTCTTCTCATTCCACTGCTTCCATCTAGCCATTCAGCTAAACACAGAACGTGGCTTTAGACTGAACTTAAGTAGAGCCTGAGCAAAACTGCGCAGCAAAATAGAATATTCCAAAGGTTGGCAATCAAAAACGTGGTACTAAAAATTTGGCCCACGTTTTCATAGGAAAACGATTGTGAAAATGCTTCTGTTTAAAAGAAAACTCTGTACAACTCTTATGGAACTTAAAACGAAAAACAAAGTGAAACAAGGGGGTAGGCTGGGGGAGGATGGAGGGTGGGGAGGGGAGGGGGAGGGACAGAAAGAGAGTGGGAAAGCCCTTGTCACCTTGACAAGATACATATGTGCACAAAATGCTCAACTCCATTGTAAACCTTAAATTTTGCATGTATACATATCAATAAAATGAAAAAAACCAAGTACTAATCCACAGGATTTTATTAAAATCCTGACTAAATATAAAAAAGAAAACTCTGTATGTCATCTGAAAACCTCACTATACTTTACTCATATGACTACATACACTGACAGCTAAGTGCCATTCCTCGCTCCTTCCTCTCTGATACTTTTCCTCCCTGATTTTTCTCTTAGAATTAAAAAGCATTGCCAAGCCACGTGGACAAATTAGAATAGCAGAGCTAAATAGCAACTGGATTCAGAACTCAGATTGTCATGGTCATCAGTCTTGTGGCTTAGTTCCTAGTGATCACATAAATAAGGTCTCAGAAAGAAGGACGTGGGATGCCTGTCAGATCCTCAGCCTTTTGGTCTATAGTTGGTATAAGAATTCTCTTTTAAGATAAATGAAGGCTGTCAGGAACTCAAGATATCATGCTATGACTTCCCCGTTACATCTGTCATCATGCCTACTACTTGCTGCCTTTATCCTGTGCCAAGTGCACTGAGCTCCTTGTTCTAATTTCACAGTCAGCCACCTACTCTGCCAGGGTCCTTCCACATTCTGTTCCCCAAGGCTGTAATGCTCTTCCCCCAGATTCAGAGCACCCACTCTTCTCTCACTCACACTGTTGGAGATTTTGGTCAGATATCACCTCTTTCAGAAAGGTCTTCTGACAACCTAATTACAACCCAAAACTCGCTGCCCACTTTCCCACTTAATCTTGCTGGGTGGCACCTCTCTACATGTGACAGGCTCCATACTTCATGTGTTTATTGGTTCCTGTCAATCTCCCTAGCTTGCATGGGAAGTTCAAAATGTAGCGCCTTTGACCTATTTTTTTTTTTTTGTCTAGTCACAGGCACCTACAAGATAATGAAACAGTAAACAAAAACAGCGCCTCTTAATTTTTTTCATTTTGTTTGAATACTTCACATGAGAGTTAGTCACACAAAGAACCTTATTTTTAAACCCATAGAGTGCAGTTTGAGAGATATGATATATGTGTACACATCTCTTTGTAAATATGAATACACTGCAGTCTAAATTTGTTGGGGTTGTTGCTGCACACACTCCTTTATTCCAGAAAAAACAAATGGCTCTCAATGCACTTTCCCTTCGGAACAACCTGACTTTGTGAACAACAGATGACAGACTACTTTTCCATTCTTTTATGCAAAAGAATGAAAATGAAACACATAGAAACAAAAGCTATCTTAGATGCAAAGAAATTCCTGAGCTGGCTCACCATAGCTGCCACTCATTGCAGCAGGAGCACAGAAAAGGAGACGGACTTCTTAGTTTGCTGAGGGCCAAGCAGACTTACATCTCTCTCAACCTGGAATGTCTGGCTCTGGCCTCCTAAAATTTGTGTCGCTGTGATTCTTAAAACAAACACAGAGTGAAACCATAGCTTTAAAGCTGTGTTAAGAATATTAAACCCCTCCAAGCCAAAGCACAACACTTCCCTATACTTTCAGGCTTACTCTGTTATTGCTTGAGATTGAGCCTCGGTGCAGAAAGGGGAAAAAAAATAGACAATCCTATGCAGATAACTTGCAGTTCAATAACCTGATAATTATTCATTTCTGCTTAAAGCATGCTTGTAAATATCATTTCAAATGAAGCACTGACTTGATTTTTAATCAATGAAAACTGACATTTGTTGAAAAGGCTTTCTGAATAATTACCTTGCACTCTTATTGCTAAAGCAGATTTAATGGAAAATCAAAACAAATGATATTAATTACATCGTATCCTCATTATGTATTAATAGGTTCAGAAACCAAACACTGAGCATCTTATAGAGCTGGTATAGTATTTATGTGAAGCTTTGGGATGGAAGCCAGCTTATTCCAATATATCCATTTTAGTGCTCTGACCTTCTGCTCTCTGGAATCAAGAGCTCAGCCCCACCTAGGAGCACAGATAACTGAGCATTTTTGCTTTGATCTCATATCTGAAAACCTGGGGTAACGCGGAAGTTGCTTCTCCAATGCTAAGGGCCATGCATAAGCTAATTGATCTGCTATCACCTACTTTTGATTCAGGCTTATTAATTGAAATATTCTTTCATTTAATGAATTTAGAACACAAAGTAACTGTACGCCGAGATCTGTTGTCTTTGTGTCCAGCAACTGCCAGGATCTGAAAATAGAGAGTCACGTGATTGCTTCCAGTCTACGTCCCCCGGGTGAGGCCCAAACCCCCATCATCGCTTCTGCCAACATCTACGTTCAGCCTTAGTCCCGAATCTTTGTTATAATCAGAAACCAGACGCCATTGGTGGTTTCCTAGCTAGCTGTGAGAAAGATTTAAGTATATAACATTTCTAAGCATCCGTTTTCTCATCTATAAATTAGAATGGGAATGATAAGTGGCCATTGCAACGGTTAAATAAAATCAGTTTATTATGAAGATTAAAGGAAAGAGTCAATGTAGAGCGTGAGGCAGAGTTCCTAAAACATATAAGGCTACTTATTACTCCTTATTAGTTTGTAGTAGAAGTATCATGAAAGAAGGCCCCTGCCATAGCCACACAAGTGTGCATGTCAGAGCCTTAATCAGACTTGCGGTGCTACCTCGTACCCCTGCCTGCAATACCCTTGTGCTGAGGGCAAACCAGCAGCACAGGCAGCCTGAATAAATACAGAAACTGATGTAAGTGTGTACATAAAAGGCTTCTCTGCTAGAGCGTGGATTCCATGAAAAGCCGTGCGACTTCACCTGCGTAGGCAGAATCCCGGTTCTGCTGTCATTCCTGAGGACAACACTTGCAATATCTGAAATATTCATTCTGTGAAATTCAGAAGCGCAGGTGCCCAAAGTACCCGAGGTACGGAAAGCCTGCAGTGAACAACAAAACCAGCCCCTCCTAAAGAGTGCATGTACTAGTTAGGTGAAGAGAATTAGACAACAGGAAGGAAGGAGGTAGTGCATGGTCGGTCCTCTTTCTAGGGTGTCCATTAGATAGGCACCTTGATGCCTCCTCTAACATGTCCATGACCCTCGGGTGCATATCAGTCAGCATCAAATGGGCCGTGGTTTGATATTCCCATATAAATCCTCAGTCTCTTCCTCTCCAATCCTTCTGACAACAATTTCAGCCAGCCTTTGCTCTCTCTCTCTTGCCTTCATTATCAGACTAAATCCTGAGAAGATTTACCTGTTACAGTTCTCAACACCCAGTGACTTCTTCAATTTTCGTTCTCTTAAAACTTCTACTGAACCTACAAAGCCTCAACACAAATATCACCTCATTCATAGTCTTGCTGAGAAGGCTTTTAAAACCTCAGATTCCAACACTGACAAAAAATAATTGTACACAGTCTATAATTTCTTAATTCGGTCAAACTTCCAATAGATCCTTCTTGTGCTATAGCAACATTCATTTATTCATTTAATAACTGATTAAAATATCTGCCCTGAATCAGGCGCTGGAAATAAAAGAGTGAGTAAGTCACACTAAGTCTCTAAAGCAAGAACCCAACAATTTGACCTCCTCTGCTTGAGGACTGAGGCCATGTCTTGTTACCTAAGTGCCCTTGGCAGATGGCTTATGTTCTCATTTTATTGAATGTCAGCAACACCGCCATAATTTGATCCATGGAAACCTGGAAATGCAAGTGTGAACCAGGGACAGGTCAATGAATTCAACGCCAGAAGCTCCTACAACACACAGCACAGTAGAAGGTCCTTCATTCGTTTTTCTAAAATAAAGAGGAAATGTTTACACATCTCAAAAACTTTCTTAATGTGTGATATCTTATCTCACTGCTTTCAATTATAGGGGAAGAACAACCATCTAGTTCCCTCCATAGCAAGCCAAAGTTCATTTAATCTGAATTTTTAAGGTACAATTTGTCATTTTCTGTTATCTACAAGTATTTTCTTTAAACATTTTGTCAAGAAAACCTTAGTCATTCAAACAAAATGATTTCTACATTTTTTTTCATCAAATGAATCATTGTCACCATTTCAGATAATGTCAGGATGTGCATGTGGCAAAATGTATAACCAGTGGCGTGTTCAGGCACCAAAAGAGTGGGTGCTGGAAGGAAGGAACAGCTTCTCTCAAGAAACATTAATGAGGTAATGGTCATTATCAAAACACAGTATAGTAACATTGTTCTAGTCACAAGCAACCATAACTAGATGTCATAGACCAAGTAGCTTAAATAGCAGGCATTTATTTTTCACAATTCTGGAGGCTGGAAGTTCAGGACCCAGGGGCCAGCAGAGAGGGTATCTGAGAAGGGTTCTCTTGCGGGTTTCCAGGCAGCCTTTCCCATTGTATTACTATACAGAAGAGAAAGAGATTTTTCTTTTGTGTCTCTTTCTAAGGTCACTAAAGCTATACAATAGCCATATAAGGAAAGAAGTTCAGGTCTAAACAAAACATTGAAGCAATAGAATAGCAATGTGTTACATATTGGGCCAGTTGTGTAGCTCATTCATAGAGCATGTGCTTAACATGCAAGAGGCCTTAGGTTTATTCCCTAGGGAGGGGAAACCACTAATGTCTTACATTTTTACATGTATCAACTTCTGCTGGAACATCAGTTAAATAAGTGCCTGAACAGCTTATATGCCTCACCGGAACCGTGCTTTGACATTATCCTATGAACAAATAATGAGGAACCTTATGAGAACTAGGCCTTTGAATCTGGCTTTTCTATTTATTTAAGGATTAAGTCATTCATTCCATGCATTCATTAAACATTGTCAACATCTCCTGTGTGCCATCCTAGTCCCTGAGAATGTAGAATAAAAATCATCATTCCTTCTTTTAAGAAGCTTATAGTTTGAAATGAAAATAGACAAGAAAACCATTACAACCCAATGTCACAAGAGCTGTGTCGGAATTAAGTATTAAAGACCATGAGATCGTCTTCTAGGGAAGGTTTCCTGGAGACGCAGGAGCAGCACTGAGGAAGAGTTTAGCCAGGAGCTCTGAAGAATGAAGGAACAGAAACCCCAGAAACCTAAAATTCAGAGAGTGACAAATTACTGATTGGGGGGTGGTGTAAATGGAGAAGTGAGAGAGAAGCGATGAGAGCCTCGTTCTTGCGTCTCATGTTGTCCCACCACGAACACCTAAGAAAGAGCTTCCACCTCAAAGTCAGGTAGAGTTCCACATGTCCTTAGCAGCATGGATCTTCTTGGGGCCACAACAATGTTGGTATACGCTGTGCCACTGATACAGGGTAGTCCACATGCTCACGACAGTTCCTTGCCCACTGTTAGGTATACTGCAAGCACTCAACCAATTGCAATTGAATGGATTTTCAACATGAACATTATGATCTTGATTTTCTCTTATATGCTGATATTAGAGTCTATAAATCTTTTAAAGAAAATGGTCTACAAATGAGTTAAAAGATAAATGAATTTTAAAAATGCATGTTCTTGCTTCATTCTCACATGCTTTAGGTAACAGAGAAGTTACATCATCATTTTAAGGATTTGTTGTTGTTGTTGTTGTTAATGAGGTTTTGTGGTTCTGGCCAAGAAAATACAGCAAGAATCTGGTTGACATGGAAAGCCTCCAACCAAAACAATAAAAGTACCAAAGAAAAATACATCAAACAACAGCTTTAAAAATGCTAAGATTCAGGCAGTGAGGGATAGAAGTCCCTAACAGGTTGGAAGCGACTGAGGAGAGGTCTACCCTTGCTCAGGGTTACTTTTTTGAGAGGGACTTCCAAGCCATGGGGAAGAATGGGTACCAGTACAACCCAGGAGTCCCAGAGATGAGGAGATAAGGAGGAAAATCAGGGAGAATGAAGTGGCTAAGGTTTGAAGAACAGAATCCAGGAGCAACAAAAGTTGTACAGAGAGAGAACGATAGCTAACTGCAGAGGGTCCTCGTGAGCTCTGCAGCTGGACACTGAGTATCCCACATGTGGGAGGAAGCAAGCCGAGGACAAAGATGGAGCCTTTTTGGGTATAAGAAGAACATACGAAATTCACACTGGGCTAAGAGTAATGACTTTTTAACACGGAGCAGACCCTCCATCCAGGTAGACCAGAACTATTTGTAACAGGGCATTAGGCAATTAGAAGGACTTTGCTTCTGTGATAGAGTCAAATTATCTAGAGATTAATTATTAGTGCGATTTCACATCACAAAACTTAAAATAACTTAATGATGTTCAAAAACAAAACTCAAGATCAACAAGAATGTTTTAAAAACTACTTAGGACCCAAAAGGACAAAACTAGCACCCTGTCAGTTACTGTGCATACAAACGCAAAAACCTAGAAAATAAAATTTATGATGAGGAGAAAAATCCAAAATGACCCAGAATTGACAGGTTAGAATAAACAGATGAGGAAGTTTAGTTCACTATCATAATTTTGTTTACTTCTTCATACATCTAGAGGAATAACATAGAAAATATGAAAAAATTGGAAGTGAGTTTTTAGAGATAAAAACATTAGTGTCTGAGATGCAAAATAGAAAAATGAGAGTTATAGTAGATAGGAAACTGGAAAAAATTAATAAAGTTGCGGAAACAGCAGTACAAATGGCCTAAAATAAACCGCAAAGAAAAAAAAACTCATAAAAACATAATCAGGTCACTAGAAGCTGTGCTACACTTTCACAAGGCCTGGTATACGTGCAATTGGAGTTCCTGAAGTAGAGAAAAGACAGCAAAAGGTGGAGAACAATACTGAGAAAATTAATGACTGAAATGTTTCCAGGTTTATGAAAAATTCAAATACACATTTGGAAGAAGCTAATAAACTCAAGAAAAACATAAAGAAAATGACATCCATGTTTATGCCAATCAAATGAAATGTTAGAGGCAAAACTCAGAGCATCCACTGGACTCTCTCTTTGTTAGGTAACGTGTTTGAGGTGGGTCTGTGTATAGTGGACGGACTTTATTCGCCTTTTAAAGAGGTTACGGAAAGAGATTGGCAAGGAATAGATTGAAAGTGAAAGTAGAAGGCTAAAGAACTACCAAGGTAGGACTGAAGCCAGAAATGCTATTGTGAATCCTTTAGTTTTTCTAATGCTTCACTGTATCTTGTTCCAGTTTCTTCCCTCGGCCTTCTTCCTCTCAAGGCCTTAGCATTTTTGATTCTTGCTACTATTGTCTTGCTCAGCATATTTCCTTTATCTAAATATTTTTTGTGACCAAGGGACCCTCTCTTTCTACAAAAATAAATAAATGAAATAAAATAAAAACAAACTGGAGGAGTGAAATGTGTGTCTTTTCCAAAGTTCACAGAACAAAAGTTTATCAATTATATTTTCTATCAATTGTTTTGGACTTGTAAAGCAGTGACTCCTTCAACAATTATTGTTCATACATTTGAGAATGCTTATTCTTTTATTATTTGCTTCCTGTATCTTTGTCCTCGTCCATTATTTTTTTCTTAAGGGGATCTTTAAATTTTCTAATTTGATTTTGACTCTTTTTTTTTTTCCTTTTTATTTGTCATACTGAAGTTTGAACCAAGGGCTTTCACACTGAACTATATCTCTAACCCTTTTCCTATTTTTTTTTTAAATTTTGAGATAGGATCTCAGCAATCTCTAAGATACCGAGGCTTAGCTTGACCATGTGATCATCTGCCTCAATCTCCCCGAGTGCTGATATGACACATGCACATCACCAGGTGAGGCACGATTCTAATTCTTTAATAATTTTAGAAATATTTATCCTAAATAATATTCATGTATGTATATTTTTATTCTAAGTAATTAAAAGAGAAGATTAGTAAAAAAATTTAAGTTTAGTTTTTATTATTAAATCAAGGATGTTTTGAGGAATTTCCCTGCTTGCCCTCAGGCCACACAAATATTGTTTTGACTTTGGTTAAAAATACTTAATGTATGATTTAGATTTTATTCGACTAACAGTTCTTCTCTGCTATCATGTACAAATACCATGCTAGACCCTCTAGACAGTTTAATGTGGAGTAATATTGACAATTCCCTTTGAAGTTCATAATCCAAAAGCAGAGTTGGAGAAAAAAACACTTAACAAAATCCAAACCAAGCCATTCAAAGTCCTTTTCAATAGGGAGTTTTCTGAATTGTTCAAATATCAAAAACAAAACACAACAATGCAAGCTATACAATCCTTCTTTCAAATCAGTTCAACATCAATTGAGGCAGAATTTAGGCCTAGACTCAATGATGTGCTTTTAAACAGTATTTTAAAAGTTTTAGCTTTAATCAGCATTATTGTCCAGAAATCATGCACTAAAAATACAACATGCATTTTTTTTTTTCCTTCAGGCTACCCTAAACCTGTGAATCTTAAAAACCTGGTGTAAGTCAGCAGGACAAGAAAAATGAACACCTTTTGGCCTGAAAAATTCTATTTCTAGAATCAAATCTTAAGTTGTATAGTTAATACAATTTGCTTATCTTGCTCTATTTATAAAATAATGGGAAGAACTGGTAGTCCCTATCAGACATTATAGCACTTGGGCACAATAGGTTGTTCATAATGATTTATAGTGCTGAGATAGATGTAGTTGTGACAGGCAGGGCATCCAGGGGAAGAAAGGACAGCGTGCACTGAGCCTTCATCTTGACCTTGTCACTTTCCTGAAAATTGCAAAGACAAAATAAATTGTAGTAGTACTGCACTAACTGAGCACAGAAAAGGAGGAAGGTTCCAGGGAGGACTACTGAATTTATTTCACAATCGTTCGATCTTTCCATTTCCCTGGACAGGCCAGAGCCCAGATCGATAATGCAGCAATCAGAAGCCGGTTCAGATGACGGAGCGATCCAGATGGCTTGCAACTGCCGCTCCATTTGTCAGACTGGGCCAGAAAGGCACAGCGCTTCAAGGAGCTGGACCCATCAGTGAACAGAAGTTATTTTCTTTGGCCTTGAAAGAGGAAATATAATTTCAGGGAGTAAATGAATGTCTGGGAACAGCGGGAGGGGAAAAAAGAAGCCCCTGTGGCAAGCGAGGGTGCAACCCAGAACAGCGTGGTGACAAGAGGTGCCTGGGGACAGTCACTTGCTGTTCCCCAAAGGAAAAAGGACAAGTGGTTGCAGGAAAATATGTTTCTTTCTTTTGATGAGATGTTTTGTAGCTGTAATTTCCCTGGGAAGATTGTTTTTCCCCCTTCAACCCACCGGGCTCGCTCACTCACTCTTGAGAAGTTCTCACTAGTGTGTCCTTGTCCTGACACTTGTGCAGGTGCTCCACAGCGGCCCGTCCAGGCCCCCTGTCTTCCCTTCGCTACAAATACTGTGCCCACCAGGAGAAGAAATTCTAGAAATAGCTACGGAACGGAAACAAGAGTAGGGCTGAAGGGAGAAAGGGAATAGGGGACGATGGGAGGGAGGGAAGGAAGGAAGAGGAGTAGGACAATACGTAGCAGTGCAAGGGGAGACGCAGGAAGCCGCAGCCCGTGACATCTTCCGAGATTTACCGTTCCCTTTCTTCTAGGCTGGGTGTCCCGAGGACCGCAGCCTGATGGAGGCGAAAGCCTGAGGCGGCGCTGCCCGCTTGCCCTTCCAGCGCTCTCCACCCTTGCGGCGCATTAATGAAGTACCGCTGCCCTGTCAGACCTCATTTGCAGTCGCCAGCGGACAGGAGGAAACCACTTCTGCTGACCCCGGCATATTTATAGGCTCTCTGCTCTCTCTGCTGAGGCTGTGATGTTATCACCTCCCCATCACCACGTTGTGTTTGCTTAGCTGGGCGCTGAATCACCCCGGTGCAGGAGGGGGCACTCATCAGGAACCACCAGGAACCCCACTTTCAGGCAGCCAAACCTATCGGGCCTTAGGAAAAATCTTTTGCAGAGGCAAGTTCTCTGGTTGCGTCCTCTAAAAACAACTCCTCCTCAGCTCTCCACCGCTTCCTTTGTCCAACGTGCAGGTTAATTTGAACTGGCAGAGCATTTACTCCAACCGCATCAGCTTTGTGCCTGAGAGCTCCTTCTCCTTACACATCACGGAGACACGGCATTCCTCCTAAGGGGACAGGGGAGAGGAGGTGTGCCCGCCCTTTTCATAGACTTCTGTTATCTGCACTATGTATTCTGTGTCTTCAAAGGTACAGGTTTTGTGGTCACCTTCTTCTGGAAGCCAGCTAACACTCTGGTTCCACACTGCCCTCTGTCTGTTTTCTGCTAATTTCTGGTTCATTTAACAAGATTATCAAAAGACCCATTCAAATTATGGTGGAAACAAAGTCTTACTTTTGTAGAAAGCCATGGAGCTAGTTACAGGCTTTCCTTTAAGAATTGACAGGCAACATTGATAACTTGTCCAAAAAGTATGTCTCTTAAGATACACTAGTTTCTTAAGAGTTTTGCTTTTCCACCAATATTTTAGTGTTTTCTATTTTCCTTGGTGTATTTCTTTAAATTAGAAAAAAGTAAAGATTAAATTTAAGTAGAATTTAACTGTTGCATGCAGCGATTTCTATAGTTCATGACAAGAGAACATTTATGGATTAGGATTTTTTACATCATGGGAAACACATAAAAAACAAAAAACAATGGAATCTACGTGGGATTCACAAAACCCGGATTCCTGTCCCAGTTTTGCCTCTAACTAGAATTGTGACCTTGTAAGTCTTTAATCACAGCAGGCTTTAGTTCCTTTATCTACGCTTCTGCCTAGAACTAACAGATTCATACTTACAAGCAGGGGCTGAACAAAGGGAGCTAAGCCAAATGAACACTTGATTAATAATAAAGCCATTTGTGAGCCCTGGGATGGAGGGTGACTGCGCTCCTTCTCCCCAGAGACCGATGCATAACAGCTGATGAGCTGGAGCAATGCACAGAGAGCATGCATACCTAGACCAGGCGCTGGCCTTGCAGCGAGTGCTGGCACACACTGAACTACTTTTAAGCAAAAAGAGAAAGAAAAAAACTTACCAATAACCCTTGTCAGTTTCTGTGGTGTGCATAACTGCCATCACAGTTTATTTCAAGTTATCAACTTGATTTCACTAATTGAAGAGATGTAAAACATGATATCTTAATATTTATATGAAACAGAAAAGACTTTGAATAGCCAAAACATTCTGGTGCCAAAAAAATAAAATAAATAAAATAACAGAGCTGGAAGCACCTCAAGCCATGATTTTAAAATGTATCATAAAACTGACTGCAACCAAAACAACACTGTGGACACATAGACCAAAGGAACAGGATCGAAGGTATAGAAATTAACCCAAGTATTCACAGTCAATAAATTTTCCACAAACGTGTGAAGAATAACTCAATTAAAAATGGGCAACCTCTTCAGTAGATGGTGTTGGGACCATTGCATATCTACATGGAGAAGAATAAAAGTGGGCCTTTACCTCCCATCACACACAAAGTGAACTCAAAATGAAGAAAGATCTGAAGATACCAAAATGTGAAATTACAAGAAGAAAACACGGGGGAAATGATACCACAGCACTGATTGCAACAATGATTTGGGGGTAAGATTTCAAAAGTTCAAAAAATAAAAGCAAAAATAACCAATTGGTGTTGCACAACACTAAAAGGTGTCTACTCAACAAAAGAAATAAAAGAGTGAAGAAAGAGCCCATAGATTGGGAGAAAATATTTATCTGCAAACCATACATCTATGTAAGGATAATGCGCAAAATAAACAAGGAATTTCATATCAAAAAGACAAATGGTCCATTTGAAAATAGCCAATCAAATTCATACTTATCAACAGAAAAATCTGTACATGAAAATGTATTTTAAATGGTCAAAAGCTCTAATTATCAAAGAAACTAAAATTGAAACTACCAGAAAACACTTCACATCTGTTAAAGTGACTATTATCAAAAAGACAAATGATAGTAAGGTCTGGCACATGCAGAGAAAAGGGAACCCTTGTATACTCTTAAGAGGAACATAAACTATCACAGCCATTTTGGAAAATAGTACGGAGGATCCTCAAAAAACTAAACTTAGAATTACTACATGATTCAGCAATCTCATTTCTGATTATACCTTCAAAGGAAATGAAATCAGGAGGCCAGAGCGGTACCTGGACGCCCATGTTCATTGTGTTCTTATTCACGTGGGTCTAGATGATGCCTAACGACTGAGGCTGAGTAAAGAAAACGTGGTACATATACACTGTGAGATGTAATTCGGTCTTAAAAACAGAAGTAAAATCTATCATTCGTGATAACACAAATGGATCTGGAGGACATTATGTTGAGTAACATAAGCCAAACACAGAAAGACACTGTATGATTACGTTTATAAAAAAAGTAGATCACATACAAAGAAAAAGGGAAGAAAATGGAGGAGGAAAGGGAAGATACCTAGCAGAGAGCACGAGGTTCAATTAGGCGGGAAGAATTAAGTTTTAGTGATCTGTCAGACCTCGTGGCAATCAGTTATTAATAATGAGCATTTCAAAATTTCTAGAATATATTTTAATACCCTCACCACACAGAAATGTATGGATATGTTAACTAGCTAAACAGACTTTCTAAAATGTTTACATTGATCAAACTGTCAACTTGTCCCTCATAAATATATTGAATTGTCAACTTAATAAGCAATGAGGTTCTTTTAAAACATTAAAAAAATTCTATAAATGGGTACTCTTAAACCAGTACAGACACCTCTCTACAAACTTTATCTGGGCACTAGGCAGAGCCGTGGGGCTCCACTAAGACCCTCATATGCATCAGAAAAATAAAATTGCAAAGAAAACCTAATCTCAATAGAGAATTTTTGGATACTTCTCAAAAATGTTATAGAAATACCCTTAGGCACATAAAGAAAGGAGAAGGGATCATGTGCCTCAATTTTTTGAGTATATAATCCAACTTCAAAAAAAATTCTTTAAACTTCCAATATAAATTTTGCTTTCTATTTAGGACCTACCAAAATATATCAAATATTTGAATATTATTAGAATAAAAATATGTATATAGTACAGAAACAATAAAATAAACATTTTACATTTTTAAAAGCTTTTGTATCATCCCCATTAGTCCATCACTATCAATGTGTAACTAAATAAAATTTCTAACTGCGAACCACAACTTGAAGCAGTTGTAATGACTTTTTCCATGAAAGACAGTGAGGGAGAGATGAAGGAAAGGAAAGGGGAAAAGAAGAAAGAAAAAAGAAGGGAATAGAGAAGGAGGCCAACAAGTACAGTGAGCAGTATGAAAACACTGTGGTATGGGAGAAGAGATGGTTTGGAAAGTAGAAACTACAATAATTAATTTCTTCCTATAGCTCAACTCATCCTTGACCAAAAGGTTGTATCTTCCTCTCTGTGTGTGTGTGTGTGTGTGTGTGTGTGTGTGTGTGTGTGTGTGTGTGTGTATTTAGTTCACTAAAAAATGAATGTGCACAAAATACTCAAGTTCAATGCAAACATTAAGGACGGTGTGTGTGTGTGTGTGTGTGTGTGTGTGTGTGTGTGTTTATATTAATAAAATGAGGGGAAATGTTTTCTTACTAAGGTTAATGTTTTTTAAAGTAAAACTTAAAGATCATCAAAAATTCTGTAAGTTCATTGGGACAGGCACTTAAAATAGGAAGATCTGAGACAGAACACAGTGACAGGAGTAGCCAAGGCCAGACATACAAAACTCTAGAGAAGACGTATGAGCTTTGTTTTAGAAAAAAAAAATATTGGTATATTGACATGGTTAGGGGAAAATGTGAGCCCCAGTCTAAAAAAACCTGTTCACTAAATAGAAAAAAACAATGTTTGAATAATTTGAACAAAATAGATTCCAATAACTCCTGAATTAATATGGGACCATCCACTTTAATCTCATAAATATTTATGCCACATCTGTGCACACAAAATCCCAAAAGGAGCAGAAATTGGTGAAAGAAAAGGGACAGGCACAGGAAGTGAGTTCTAAGACATACAAAGACACGATAACCACCCTGACGAAACTAAGGGTATAGTAGAAGTGCATGAACAGCTAGCTAATACATACAAAGAAGAACGATAGTATTACAGAAAGGGTAAAAACCTTGAGTTTGCTTAGTAGTGTCCAATGGAGAATAGGGACATGTACTGTGACCTGGTTCTATTTCTGTTCAGATATTCTGTTTGATTTACTGTCAGGGGTATATTTTGCCTAAACAAAATTAACGAAATCTAATCCCAGCACTTGAGAGGCTGAAAACGGAACATTGCTGTGAGTCCATGGCCAGCCTGGGTTACGTAGAGAGTTCAGTACCAGCATGGGCTATAGAGTGAGACCCTGACTCAAGAAAATCAAGTAAATCATTTCTATTTCAAATAGATATATCTAGCTTCTCCACATTTTTCTTTACTCACCTATCTGTTAACCACAGAAAAAGGACTTTTACATACTGCCAGCTATGTCAGAAAGACTATATGAATAGTCTGCCCTTCTGAAGACCTTGCAGACCAGTTCTTGGCAATGAGCTCACAGAGTTTTGTGGTCAGAAAACTGTTTCACCTATTTCCTAAGGCTGAAGTAACGGCTTTCCTTTCAGGTTCCACATATGAATCTAAAACATCTATTTTAAATCTATACCTATGAAGGACATAATTCTGAACTTAATCTTAAAAACCTATTAATGTCATACTAAAATCATGTCTTTTAAAATTCTGACAGTAGCATTCTAGGGTTTATTACCTAAGGACAGAGGAATCCACGGAAGCTGCTAAGAATAGAACTTTCCACATCATGAGCTGGGAATTCTATATCCTTCACATAATGCCATCTCTGTTACTCCAGGCCTGAGACTGCAGAAGTCTAATAAATCTGGTCAACCATGCTTGTTCACACAAAATTATAACCTTTAATTAAATCAGAATTAAATTATCAAACACTTTTAAAAAGTTTTTATGTATGTGTACTATTTGAATTTAGCTACTTTAATTTAAAATTCTCATGACTACTACTTCAAAGTTTTTAAGAAGTCATCCCAAGAATATACAAGAGATTATAGGAGAGGTTCTGGCATGCACAGACATGGGTCTGAATTCTCTTCCTTTCCAAGATGAAGGAATATCCATCCAAAGGATGACACTGAGGGACACATCAAGTGCACAGACTACAGACACCGTGGAGATGCATGGGAGGTTTGCTTCCCCCTCCTTCCTTTTTCTGCTCCCAACCCGTCAGAGGAAGACGCTTAGCTTTGCGAAAGCAACCACAAATTAAACACTCAGTCAAAGCCAGTGTCGTGAAGTCCAGTTTTACTCATTAGGTTAAGAAGTATAATTTCCATCGAGGCAGAAGAACTGGTAAAAATAAGTAAGCAGCTTTTGATGGTTCTTTTAAATGCAATAATTTGTTCTTCTTGTTCATAACAAACTCAAAGTGTATATGAAGATATTAAGTTAGTAATTCATGTAATATTCCTGAAAATGACTATATCTTCATCCAATTATTTTGTGTGCTCCTATAGTGAAAAAATTGACACATTTATTTAAAAACCCTGCCTACATTTACTTCCTTTTCATCAAAAATTTTCATAAAACGCCCTCAAAATATTTTTCAGTACAAATATGCTTGTAAAAACATGTTAACGAGGTGAAAAATGGTAGACTTGGTTTGTTGTTTTAAGCCCTAGTCTTGCTTTCTCCAGAACAAAATTTGAAAGTTACTTCAAGACTTAAATCCAAAAAGAAAAATTAAAATGTCAGGAACCTATCTACTGCACTAACTACCATGAAAGGAAGCAGGAAAGCTGGGTACTAATTACCCAAACGATACAAATTTCGAATTGACCAAAAGGCAGAGTTCAGACTTCTAGCTCCTGATTGTACAGTCATCACATTTACTGACGTTAAGAAATAGCTTTCCGCTGTCATTTGCATTCCAGGATCAGGAGTAATAGCACTTTATTGCCACCTAGAACAAGAACTGCACGTGCGTGGCTTTCTATCCTCACGTGAATAAGTATCTGAGGCAAGGCACCTGGAGAGCAAAGGAAAGCCTAATAACGGGTCTTCCAGGGATCCTCGAGGGACTAATAACTGCAGGTGGTCTTAGAAATCATGGAGAATATCCCATCAGGAGCTCTTGGGAGGAAGCCAGGCCCTTGCAGCTGGTGCAGTGGTGTTCAAGTCCCCTTCACAAGCTGCGTCAATGCAGGCCCTTGTCACTCCTCAGGGCAGCCCTGCAGCGAGCAGTAATTACATCACGTTCTATAGATTATCACTCGCCAACTAATTTCTCAAATGTTCTCATTAAGGGACATTTTGAAAGGCACAGACGACCAGCTAGGAAGAGATAATCAGAGGTGCAACTGGGAAGAATGGGAACTAAAATTCACCAGAGGCCCCGGGAGCCCGCGGCCCATCCCTGCAACTCCCTTCCCTTTTCCTTTCCCCGGCCTTCAGGAGGAAGACTCTGATTGCTGTTGAAAATTAGGGAGTCAAGAGAGGAAGTACGCCGGAGCTCATCTTCAGCTCCCGCACTCACACACCTGAATAATCGGACTGTGCCGCCTCACAGAGTCGTCACCTTCAGGTTGCTATTAGCTAGTTCTGAGTTCTGTTTCTGTGAAACAGAGAAAACCCACCTTCCAAGCCCACGGCTTTGGTAGGAGGTAGAAAAAAAATAATAATAAACACGCCCCTGGGCCGAAGACCTGTACAAAATGTGTACCCAAGAAATGGCAGGACTGAGCAGAGGTGCCGCCGGCTAAGCTGCCCCGCCCTGCTGCACCCTGTGTGCTTTAGTTCCACATCCCTAGTCAGAGCACCAAGGAGTTTCTAACCAATGGCTGCTTTCTTAAGTTCCTGCTTCAGAGTTTGAAAGATTAAAATTCCAGCCTTTCACTTCTTCTCCCCCCACTCCACTTTATTGATATGTGTAAGTGCAAAATTTAAGGTTTACAATGAAGTTGAGCTTTTTGTGCACCTACATATCTTGTCAAGGTGACAAGGACTTTCCCACTTTCCTTTTGTCCCTCCCCCTACCCATCCTTGAGTAGTACTTGCATTAGAGGTGGGGATAAAAAAAAAAAATTCCTATGCTAGCTGGGCCCAGGGCATAGGCCTGTAATCCCAGCACTTTAAGCACTGTGGAAGGCCGAGGCATGAAGATCCCAAGTACAAGTCCATCCTAGGCAAATTCACAATTTAGTGAGCCCTGTCTCAAAACCAAAAATTAAGAGGCAGGGGTTGGGGGACGGGGCGGTGCTGGTAATGTAGCCAGGTCAGAAGGCCTTGGGCTTGCTCCCCAGTATCACAAAAAAAAAAAAAAATTTCCTCATATTTTACAGTCAAATCAGAGAAATCCATACACTGTCACACTAACTACAAGAAGGATCAATTGAATAAAAAAGAGTTTATTAACGGGATGCTTCTCATGCTTACTTCTCTATTATCTAAACAAGTCTCAGGGGATGGCTGAATTTTTTCAAGTCTACTAATGGCATTATAATTGGAGCAAAATTAAAAGTGGCCAGATCCATGCCATATCAATCAATCCCTGATACTTTGATGCATCTGCTTCTAGTAATTCAGAAGCCTGGTATAATCTCAATTTGTAAGGTCAAGGAAGGATATGGAACTGGAAGAAGCAACAAAGACCAGAAGATCCTCTGCACATTGGCTGCTGGGCAGGTGCTTCTGAGACTTCACAGCCCCCCTCAGATTCTGTTGGAGGTCAAAGTAGAAAAAGAAGGAAGGATTGATGATGTGGTTTGGATCTGGAGTGTCCCTCAAAAGCCCCGGGTACTTATGAATAATGTCTAGTGTTGGGAGGTAGAGCCTGCCTGGAAGGGGCAGATAATTGGGGCTTGACATGGAGGGGAACACGCTGGTTTCGTCCTTCCTCCCAGACTGGTCTCAGTTCTGCCGTGAGGATCTCTGTCTCTGGAGCCTTTCCTGCTCTGGCTATAGCTGCGGGCCCACCATGTAATTCAACCATTTTCTAGCCACCTACCTGTGAATGGACTGTGACTTTCTGAACCTGTAAGCTACCACAACTCTTTCCTCCCTAAGTTGTGGACGCTGGGGGTACTGAGTCACAGTGATGAGAAACAACTAAGATAGGTGGTATGGTGCACTGTTGGGAGAGTATGGAGCGGTCACAGGGAAAATTTCTCTTTATTCTAGGTCACATGAGGTCAATTCCTCCAGGCCTAAGAGCCCACTTACAGCTTCCCCCATCTCTACACCAAGGAGAGCTAAGGACTTCAACCGGAAGGTCCTTGTAACTTCACCTCTGACTACACTTCTCAGGTTGCATTTGTAATAAGGTATGCAGCTAATAGTAGCTGGCATTTTAAGATCAAATAGCACTTGAACTTAATTCAATGCTTATGACTGTGCACTATGTTTACTCAGTACACAGCATTGAGTTTATCCTCAGGACAAGGCAATGACCTGCCAGAAATGACACAATTTAAACTGTTTCTTAGGCCCAAGCGTTGTTTGCAAAATGTTTTAGAGACTTCCTTGAAAACGTAAGCCTTGAAAATGATAAGCCTTTGTTTATAGCATCCAAAATCTTTGCAAATATTCCAGCCTGTGAATTATGAATTAGCAAGATTTCATTATTTTTCCTGAGAAAATGAGAGGCATCTGGCCCTGCAGAAAACCTGAACAAGTTCTTGAAATTGTGTCATTAAAAAGTCTTTGAGTGTTTTTAGGGCTATAGGTACAGAAAGGTCAAGGCCTTGAGAAGCTTTGCCATATAAAAGAAAAAAAAGCAGAAAGCATCAATGTTTTCTTTTGAAAATCTGGTATACTTTCTAAACTTTGTCCCCTAGTGAAGGAGTAATTCTATCACACAGGTAGCAGAAGTGCTGTACTTGTCCTTCTAGATAGACAGAAGTGACTTCACAGTTAGATTTATCGCCAACCTCATTCGTACCCTCTGGCATATCCTGGAACTCCCCGTATCTCTAATGCTACTTTGGTGACTTATGACCCAACCTTTGCATTATCTTCTTCATTTGTCCTAGTAGGTTATTTTAAGTTATTTCATAACACAGTAAGAAGGCTTAGTCGAGCAGTTAGAGGCCCTGATTTTAAATGCTTTGGATACCTGATGGGGTCCAAATCAGTATTTTTGTATTTTTGAGGTTCACTAAACATTTTTGATGTGCAAATAAAGCTAAAAGTTGACTTGCTGCTCACTGATAGAACTTAGCTAGAACCCCTCCTAGAAAGAAAGTTGATAAATTCCTGCTCTCTCTTATTATAACTTTATTGTGGCAGCCCCTATAAGGGGTAAGAGTCCAAAGATGAACGTTAGAGAGCCACCCCAGTCAATGAGATCTCCAAACATGCTCAAGGCCTTTCCTCACTGTATTGGTTGAGGTTCTAGGGGAGGCAGAATTGGCAGAAGTTATAAAGAAAAGGGATTTTGAGGTTGTACAAGTCTGAAGAGAGAGATAGTCCAAAATGGTGGCCTGTACATGAAAGAGCTAAAGGGTACGGTGGCTGCTCAGACATGAGGTAGAACACCCACGGAAGATTGCAGGACATCTGGTCTGAGTGTGCTGTGTATGATGGCTGTTCAAAGAGCAATGGCAAAGGATGGAGCAAATCTATGATAGAGATCATCTACATATAGACAGCAACAAGTCGAACTCTATAGACAGTCTCGAAGGTCAAAGCTTTGCCAGGAAAAGCTGTAACAATGTTTCTTCTTTCTTCCTTTCTATTTAGTTCACTTGCCAGTTGGACCTCCCAAATCCATTATAGGTGTTCTTCCATTATTTGCTGGCCCACAAGTCAGTCACACATACCTATAAGCTCTATACTGGGTGTTTCTTATTTCGTTCAAGTTGACCAAATCCCTTCAATAATCACAACCATCTATCCAGAAACTTGTCCTGACTCAATGTGTGTTCTTTCTATTGCTGCCAGTAAGTAGGACTAAGGAGCAGAACAAGATAAACCACAAAGCTATTGTGATTGTGTTCAAAGTTGACTTCAAACATAACCTCACAGGTCTGTCTCTTCCCAATGTACTAGAAGAGAAGAGATATAAACTAATTTCTCCTTACTAGAAGGGTGCCTTTGTTTTCCAGGGGAGAACGCCATTATCCAATACCAAAAAGGGGGGGGGGGGGGGGGGCTGAAATATTTGAGCTGCAGAAAAAAAATGCTGTCCTTTTATCTTATATGAAGCTCCAAGAACTTTTAAAGGGAAAACTAGGCAATGTTTACATTTGGTGGTATTTTGTTTTAACGATAAAAATCAATGCAGACACACATAGTCTCAAGCAATTTCTAGGTAACAGTAGTCTCTTTCAAATTAAGAGTAAAATTCTTGTAATCCATTCAGATAATATTTATTATAAAAACAAATATGATCATATTATAAGATCATATGATCACTCCTTTACTTCCAGACCAACACTTCTCGCAATAATATAGCTCAAAAATATGGATGCACATATAAATAGCCAGAGACTTTCTTAAGATATCCCAACAAATGTACTAAGCAATATCTGAGAGTGGCTTCTAGACATCTTTATTGTTACAAAAAATTCCTCACGCAGCAATGGATTACTCAGTAAACAAAATTGGCATCATTACAGGTTCTGGGGAGAAAATAGTAGGTTGGGTTCATACCTCACACTCACTGAGGCAGGGTAAAGCCAAAATGGATCCTAACCTACAAACCATAGGTGAGCAAGAAAAAAATCATTTCATAGTGGCAGTACCTGGACTCCAAATCAAAAAGATTGATTCAGCTACATTAACAGTAAAAATGAAATAAAGTCAAGTTATAAGCAATAAAGTAGAAAAATAAGGCAGATGAAAAGATAGGGAAATGCTCACACCTGAGAACAGCTTGAGGTAATAATACCGATCGACAGAGGAGCGCTGGTAAAGAGAAAATAATCCGTAACCAACACTGGGGAACAGGGCTTCTCAGAATTTCATGAGCTTACAAAGCAAATGAGATCCCAACAAAGTGCCCAGTCCAACAGAGCAGGTTGCCCCGGGGGCAGAGCTTCTGTAATCCTGACTACCTTGAAGGGGATAATCCTGCTGCTAACTCCCAGGTAACGTTTGAACTAGCAAAATTTATTATCGTTGCATACTACACCTGATGGACTTAAGAATATGTGCTACCTACTTAAGTTGGTGTTTCAAGATATTCATGGTGAACTGAAATACAATAATTGGAGAAATAGAAAAGAGTTTTTTTTTTTACAACGTGGGAATATATTATTATTCCTTTTTAAAACAGCACATTATAAATTCCAACTAGCCAAAGATTTGCAACTCAACAGGTTTCCAGGATTGTGTATTTGTATCTTGCATCTGTGTTTATGTTTGTGTGTGCGTATCAGATGGTAGATACATAGACGAGCTCGGGAAGCTCTGGAAGAGTAACAAGAATTTTAACACTGAGGGGCAGAAGGAATAGCACAAACAAAAGCACTTGCCTAGCAAGCATAAGGCCCTAGGCTCGATTCCATAGCGCCACATAAACTGAGCGTGGAGATGGAAGTCTGTAATCCCAGCACTTATGAGGCTGAGGCAGGAGATTTGCCTAAGATCAAGGTCAGCCTGGACTACATAGTCAATTCAAGCCTGAGCTACAGAGTTAGACTCGCCTCAAAAACAAAGCAAAACAAAACAAAAACAATATTCACACTGAATCAATGTGGAGCATGAATAGTTGGTGTATTCCATAATATTTTCTCATAAACCTTTTAGATGTGAGTCATATGACTGCAGTGTTTATTACTAAGCTTTTTCTTTAATCCTTCTCTCCTGAAATGGCAGGTCTCTTGGAGTAGGACATAAAAGAAGGAGGCATTCTGCAAGTTTTAAGCTTTTCTAAAAAGAGACGGTATTGAACTAATCTCAGCCAGTTTGAAATCAACTTAAGTCCACACATAGAAGAGACAAAAGAACACAATGTTTACATGATAAAATGAAGGTTTACCATTTTTCCAGTAGTTTTGGGGAAAAAAACTGGTTATTAACATTACACATGAATACAATTTTCCCATTTTATTGATACGTATAAGTGCAATACATAAAGTTTACATTGATCTTGAGTATTTTGTGCACATGCATATCATTGCAAAGTTACAAATCCTTCCCCTCTCAGTTTTTGACCCTCCCACTTCTTCACTCTCCCCTCCAGTTCCCATTATTCCCCACACTAAGTTCTATGAAATAATTGTGATCTGGGTTTCTCATATGAGATGCAGGGTCTTGCTCTGCAGCCCAGGCTAGTCCTGAAGTCACTATGGAGCCCAGGCTGGCCTTGAACTCATGGCAATCCTCCTGTCTCCGCCTCTCAAGTGCTGGGATTACAAGTGTGCACCACCACACCCGTCTTATGTATTTATGGAGAATTGAACTCGGGTTCCTAGAGCTTAACCTAGTGCTTGCTAGACAAGTGCTTTAACCCCTGAGCCATTTCTCTAGCCCCTACATGAATGCAATTTAAAAATCACCTCACTGAGAAGAGATGACTCTTGAAATAAATGGTACCCTGTCCACCATTCCCACCTAAGACAGATCCAAATACAAGGCCACGTTTAATAATTTTTGTCATGAAACAAAATAGGTAAAACCCCACAAGACATAGGAAAGAAAAGGATTTTCTGAACATATCACCAACCGCACAAGAAATCTCAGCAAGATCCAATGAATGGGACCACATTAAACTAAAAAGCATTTGCACAGCAAAGGAAACAATCAACAAGGTGAAAAGGAAACCCACAGAGTGGGAAAGATATTCACCAGCAACACTTCAGACACAGGATTAATATATAGCATATATAAAGAACTCAAAAACATACCCTCATCCCCTAAAATAAATGATCCCATCAAGAAGTGGGCAGCTGAAACGAAAAGACGCTTCTCAGAAGAAGAATTACAAATGGCCATCGAGCACATGAAACGGTGTTCTTTGTCACTGGCCATCAGAGAAATGCAAATAAAAGCAACGTCAAAGTTTCACCTCACTCCAGTAAGAATAGCCTACACCAAGAACTCAAAACACAACAGTTGTTGGTGAGGCTGTAGAAAAAAGGAGCACTACTGCATTGCTGGTGGGAATGCAAGCTGGTTCAGCCATTATGGAAAGCAGTCTGGAGGTTCATGAGAAAGCTGGAAATAGAAATTCCATTTGATCCTGCTACAGCTCTATTAGGCATTTTCCCAAAAGAAATAAAGTCACCATACCAAAAAGACACATGCATAACCTATGTTTGTAGCAGCACAATTCATAATAGCCAAATCCTGGAAACAACCTACCTGCCCATCCATAGAGGAGTGGTTAAAGGAGATGTGGTACCTATACACAATGGAATACTATGCAGCCATTAAAGGAGACAGACAGGAAGCTTTGGAATGAAAATGGGGCCACCTGGAATCAATAATGCTTAGTGAATTGGATCAAGCACAAAAGACTGACTACAGACAGGGGTCCCTCTTATGAATTCCACCCAATAATGGCAGAAAAAAGGCCCTGGCATGTCTCTAATGTGCTACAGAATTTGGAAAGGATGCATGCATGATCAAAAATAAATAAATATAAGATATATATATATATATGCAAGAAGATAGCTAAAATTGCATTCATAATACAATTCTTAAATTTCCGAATCATGTACCCTCAATGCATGGAAGTCCGATTCATTTGAAATTTTTTGATTAATGTATAATTTTTGATTTGCATGTTTTTAAGTCGTTGCTGCCTCCTCCATGCTCAATATTGTTCAAATCCAGACTTCCAAATAATAAGGCAGAATTTCAATGGAAAAAAACAGAAGTGGCCTAGGGACAAAACACAGATCAGGTCAAAGATCAGGAAGAGCTTTAGCAATGCTGCTGTTAAGCTGTGTTCATCAGTGTGAAGAATTGTCGTAAAACTTGAAAGTTAAGATAGGGTAAATTCTTTGAAAAAAAAATATTTTCCCACGGCCCTACCTATGCTGATAAACAGCATGCCTATGTCCCTATTTAGAGATTCAGGAATTTTATAAAGGAGCCATTAACCTTCTGCTCTGGCAGATGACGATGGTGGTCATGTACACTTCCCCACCGCCTCTACCAGCCCCTTGCCGTACACGTCACTACTTTTTCCAGGTTTTCATTGCTAAGTTCAAAATGCAAATGCTTGTCTTGTCGTTATTGTTTGTTTTATCAGCAGACACCATGTCCCTGAGCCCGGGCGCAGTAAAGTGAGCCGGCTTCCACCCCTTCCACCCCTCTCTCCCACCGTTGGTTCTGCAGATAGTGTCATAGGTAAATTATGTTGCCAGGGTGACAGAAGTCTCATCATAAGTAGTCAGTTCACAGTTTAATCCTAAAATAGTCACCTTAAAAGCTGATGACTTAAGGCACTTTTACTTAATTATAGCCGTAAAATATTGTCCATTGCGTAAACAAATAATAGTAACGTACACTTAAATTTATTGTGTGTGCAGCTTGGAGATTTTATTAGTTTTCCATTTTGGGGGGTGACGGGGGATTATTTTTGATTTTGAGACACGATCTCACTAAGTCACTAAGTTACCCAGGCTTTGCTCAGACTTGTGATCTTCCTGTTTCAGCTTCCCAGAGTGCTAGGCTTAAATCTACCATTTAACTTGTTCATAAATTTAAGACCTCAAATATTTCCTCAAATTCTTTTATTTTTTGCTTCCATAGAGTAAATCATAAATTCCCATAATGTCTTCATCTGCAGAAACCTCCATTTCTGCAGCCACGTGAAGGGTTGTGGGCTAGCAGTCTCCTCTCCTGACACGCCCTTCTGTTGCTTTCTCAGCGGAGCTCCCACCACCCCTGGACCTCTGACAAAACGGAAAACTCTGGGCCTGCCCACCCTGCAGCTACTGGGAGGCAGCTCGGACTCCCGGAAGACTGGGCTTCTGGAGAGAAGGAGGGACCTAATGGACATTCTTGCTTCCTTTAGAGGCATTTCCTGAATTGTTGATTCAAATAAGACAATTTGGAATTAGATTTTGATTTTGTTATTATTTAACTCACGCCGATCCGGATTCATTCGGTTTCACATGGAACTATCAGACTTTATCTTTCAGAGATAATTTAACAGGCACTAGATAGAACCTCTTTTCTTATAATGGAGTGCTTACTTATCAAAATATTAGAATATCACACTTGGACTAATGACTAAGATTTTATAATATTTCACTGAGGTCCTCTATTTCTTTACGTACCTATTCTTTTAGAAATCTCTCAGCAGTAAGATGGTGCAGAGAGGGCAGTGTGTGATCATGCAGCAACCTGATACATTTTTCTCTTTTTCACACTGTACATACAGCATTATATCATGCCTGTCTACAGCCCTGGTTCCACTTAAATGTCCGCATGACAAATATTCCACAGCAGAAAAAGAACAAGATTTGAGTAGTGTGACCAACTCAGCTCAAGTAATTTGTTAACGCAGTTAGCTCTGGTTCAGATCTGGGATATTCTTACACTTAATATAAACCGTGAGATAGACACACTCAATTTTATTTTTCTTGTGATGGTCCAATGTATGCTCAACACTAATCTTGTATACAGAAATCAATATATTTGGGGAATTTTCTTCCATTATTTCATTAAATATATCCATTAATGTTTAATGAAATAATGGAAGAAAATTCCCCAAATCTAAGAAAAGAAATGAACATGGAACTATTGCAGACATATAGAACACCAAACAACTTTGATCCGAAGAGATCCTCATCACGACACATCATAATTAAAATTCTAGAAACTCAGCACAAAGAAAAAGTACTAAAATCGGTAAGAAAAACAGAAGGTGACCTACAAAGACAAGCCCATCAGGATAACCGCAGACTTCTCAATCCAAACTCTAAAAGCAAGGAGGTCATGGAGCAATGTCATCCAAGCACTAAAAGAACATAAATGCCAACCAATACTGCTATATCCAGCAAAATTATCTTTTAATTTAAAGGGAGAAATTAAAACTTTCCATGACAGAGAAAGCTTAAAGGAATTTGCAGCTTCTGAGCCAGTATTGCAGAGAATACTTAAAGGAAACTTAGAAAGTAAAAGGGAGGCCAGCAACACCAGTGACCCCAGAGGAAAAGCGACAACAGCTAGAGGATAATGAGCTGAGACAAAAGTATGTTAATAATCAGTGAAATATGAGTAAATAAATTATGAAAGTTTAAAATTCTGAAATAACTAAATTAGCCTTCGTATCTGTCACTTTAAGTATATTTATGTGGTATATATTTAAGTTCATTTAATGTAGTAATGTGACATAGTTTTAACTTTGTTTTATTGTAGCAATTCACTTATTTGGTCACTGGTGAAAATTTATCCTAAGAAAACTGACTGATGTAAAAATAACCCTGTGAATGTACAAACATGTACCTTCTAGTATTCAGCTAAGGCATTTGAAATTTAACTTTTTTTTCCCTCTTGCCCAAATTTACTAGTCTTTTGAACTGCATGCTTGTAGTTATTTTCTAATGTGAACTGGTGGGTAAGGCCAGGTTTAAGAATAACAACAAAGATATGGCAAAATATAGAAAAAAAAAACTTTTGGTAAATATCCCAATAAAGGCATTGGTTGGATTCAGAGAAGAGGCATCAAGATTTAACTACCGCGAAGCCATTCAAGGAATAGGAAGCTGAGTTAGAATGGGGATTTAAGTGAAATGACAGGTGCAGAAGATTAATATGTTAAACACTATATGGTTTCTCTGACTTGGAAAACCCAGAACACAGACATTCTTTGGAACCACATGAAGTGATAGCCAGAGTTTGGGGAAGGGATAGGGAGGGGGTGGGAGGGTAGAAAATGGGTAGGGATTGTAAAGTCGATATGATACATATGTGTATGAAATACTCAAATTCACTGTAAATAATATGTATTACATTTGTATATTAATAAAATAGTGGGGAAAAAATAAAAGAAACATAAAAAAGAAATCAATACCTTCTTTTCAGGAGAAATTTACTTACTTTATTTTTATGTAAAATTTTTGTTTTTATTAATATGCATTTGTGATACATAATAACTATGCCCTACTTAGGGCACATGTGTATATAAATATTACATCGTAATCATTTTTACTTTCCGTTCCCCTTCTCACTCTCTCATCATTCTCTTTCACCACATCTCCTGTCCCTGTCCGCAAAATCTGTCACCCTGCTTCCTACCATAATCAGATGTGAAAATGTCTTATTTTGTGCAGTATAAAATCTGACCAAAGAAATATAATTTGTTTCCAATTACTCTCTAGTTTTCATTTTTGATCATTGAATATTTATTGAGTGTTTTCTCATACTTGCCTAGTCCAGTGCTAGGTTCATACTTACTGAGTGTTTTTGTTTTTCTACCTACTTAGTGTAGTGCTAGGTTTGTATACCCAACTCCATGAATCTTGTAAGAAAAGAATTACTTTAAACAGTTAATAATTATGGTTGCCCTGTAGTGGGCAAAGAATTATGTAACACTCAGAGGAATCGGAAGAAACACAAGGACTGCAGTACCAGCAGAGGCTTCATGAACAAACACAGGGTTGCAGTTATTTGTGGATTACTTTGATACAATTATTTCAAGCCAACGTTTTTTGCCTATGAAAGACAAAATTCTCCACAGCACCTGGACCATTCCACAACTTCCTGAGGAGATTTTCTTTCTGTGCATGTGATGGGACCAAAAGGATTAATGCATGCTTTTGAAAATTGGTTTTAAATGTCAGCATTTGTGTGTGCTTGTGTGTGTGTGTGTTTAAACTCGTGCATTTCGTGTGTAAGTGATGTCAGCTAGTGCCTTTCATTCCTACAACAAATTCGTACAAATGAAATGTTTTACCTTATGTGATAACTTCAACTCAGAAGAGATAACCATTTTAGGAGATGCATCTAAGTACCTGATAGCCAGCCTTAATGCAAGGAGGCACCATCACTCAAGTCAGTGTGGATAAACTTATTTTAAAAACCAATCCTGTGGCCAAGAATTTATGATATAGTAATACTTTACTAAAAAGATAAATACACCCTAAAAATCTAAAAACTATAAAAGGCAGAAATGTAAATTGAGCCACATGAGATGGTCAGAAGAACAGGGCAAAATAAGAGTGACTTGATATGAGCCCAACTTAGGATAAGGCTGGTTTTCAATTTGGTTCTCCTGAAAGCCACTATTGGTTAGATTTGACCAAGAAAGAAAAAATTAAAACCATATAAACCTCTTTTTCTTTTTCACTAGAATCTTAATATTTAAAATTTGGGTAGTAATATCATCTTGAGAGTAATCAAATTAGGCCACAGACCTCTTCTAAATTATATAAAGTTTCTGTAAAAATACCTTTGTAGGTCCCTTAGCTCAGTTAAGAATTACCGATTTAACAATATGTGCATTTGTCTTTCTATATTTGATAGTATTTATACTGGACTCACTTAGTCTTTCACATAAGAAATGAGGAAAGGAAACAGAGGCAGGAACCAGAGCTTTTAGGACAAAGAAGAAAAATATACTCAGATCTACTCACGCATGGCTTCTCTACAGATCATTGCAACCAAGATGCCAATTAATACTGAATGCGACAGTGGCTTTTGTGACGTGGACAGCTGGTCACTTAGACATACACAAGGACCACCTGCTTGTGTAACATAGGCCACCAAACAAGCACCAGATGGTGAAAAATATTTGAATGTTATGACTAGAGTCACTTTCACCTCAGCCCTTTCTGAACTGGACATTAGGCAAAAGCTATAAAATTTGCATTGTTTTTTGCAACAATGTGATGCTACAAGTCTCACGTGTATATCTTAACTTGAAGCCAAAAAGCTATTCCTAAGTTTTGGTAGCCCAACCGCAGCTCAGCAACATGTGGCAATTGCAAACAATTGACTTAACCAAGGTGCACTATACCTGCTGAGATAACCATATGGAAAACTAGGGGAGGAGAAATGGAGAAGCTACAGGAAGAGTCTTGAATGAAGTGACAGGTGTAAATGTTGGTAAGGAAGTTAAAAAGTATTTGTCAGAACAAGTAAGTGCTAAAGCAGTTTTAATAACATACCCCAAGACCTTGAAATTTGGTCCTAGCTGCACATATTTTCAAGAAAAAAAGAACATTCTAGAAAAGGGGTAAATGCAATTTTTTTCAAAAAAAAATGTACACTGAGAAGTTGAGAGGACATTCAGCATTTCAAATCATTTCACAAAGTTGAACAAAATATTATGTTAAATTGTCTGATACCCAAACCCCTGAAGAAGAGTTATAAGCTAAAATGTATTCAACAATTATGGAAACATACTCTAAACTATAGACAAAGATGAACCCACTCATTGGAAAAAATTAAAGACAACAATATTCTCTAGGGAGCCAACAGACATCTGTAAATTGCCAACAAACTATACAATAGCCAAAATACCTCTAGAAATTTCATTAATATAACTTACTTTGCATTATAGACTGATGTGCTCTCTATTCTATTAAAAAACAAAAGCAAAAAAATAAGGAAACAGGTTCCCATAACCTTAACAACATACAAAGATAAATCTTGTTCAGAACAGCAGCCAACTAGCCAACATGATTTTCTGATTTTTATGATGCAGCTAGCTTACCAGGTGGCCCTAAGTCTCTATATTGAATTGTGAAAGGTGAGGATTTTAGGGAATTTCTAACTAAGAAGAAAAAAAGATCAGTATAAAAAAATTCTACAAAAGTTAAACAAAATCCAACAGGAAGAGCCAAGAAAAAATATTGGTAAATTTTGACAAATGCGTTTCTCAGTATTATGTCAAACATGTTTACCGAGCTGCACAATTAATAAAAAAATATTCTGTGCTAGAGTCCCTAATTATTATTCCACACAGGACAGAACACCTCTTCATTATCCCTTTTCGAATTGATTGTGTACATCAAACAGTCGAGATATAAATAAAATATGCCTGCATGCATAATACTCTCACATTAATGCTGGGAGGCAATTAACCTATGATTTCTCATTAATTAAATTAAAATAACCTTCTAAAAAATGTCTAAAATCATAACAGATTTCTTGTACTGTGGATTTTCCTCCCATGATGCAGACAGCCTGTTTACCAAATTTATCATGACAGTAAAAAAAAAAAAATGCTATTTCTGATTGTATCCTATGCTAGTCTCTAGTTTTCTCCTGACGTTCCAGCCTCATTTAGCTGTACCTGGCCACCATGGCAGGTTGTTTGGTTTTTCTTTTCTGTTTTTAAAAATACCTGTACTCATCAAGAGTATATTTCACTAAACACGCTCTCCTTAAACTGTGTGTATATCATATAAGGGCAAGGCTGCAAATTATTTGTCAAACTTGCTGAATGCAGGCAATGGAACCATGTAAATTAGATGCAGGAGGGGACAACGGGCCTGAATATATAGACGCCCATGGCTAAGGCAGAAAATTCTCCTTACACCCAACTACACTTCTTTCCAATTCATCCTTTACTTTTTTGACTCTCAGAACTTAGCACTGTATTTTTTGATAGCTTTAATAGGGTTAACTCTTTTTAAAAGGCTATGAACATGTGTGTGTGTGTGTGTGTGTGTGTGTGTGTGCATGTGCGTGAGCGTGTGTGTGTGTGTGTGTGTGTGTGTGTGTGTGTGTGTGTGTGTGTGTGTGTGTGATAGGCTACAACCTGGATGATAGAAAATTTTCTTGGCTTCATCTATCTTCCTTTGCGCATTCCCTGAAATCCCACTACATTAAGAGACCACATATGCACAAATATCTACTACTTGCAGCCACTTTCTCTTGGTACACAACTAGATGCTAAAATTTTGCTTAAACATCATGCATTGGCTTATTCATCTCTCCTCCAATTGGAAAAATATACACGTTCCCTCTTTTTTTTCACATGTAGAGACTCTTTTCCTAAAAACCATGGTGTTGAGGTGATGGGTTCATATAGGAAGTTGTTGGTACCTGCTGCTCTGTTCAGGTTTAAACCTGGAGTCATTTGTGCCCCCCAAGAGAACACCACGTCTTAACTACTGCAGCACTTTTCTGCTAGCCCATTAGATAAGAACTTTGGGCAAAATATAGAAAAAAAACTTTTGGTAAATATCTCAATAAAGTGACTGGTTGGATTCAGAGAAGAGGCATCAAGATTTAACTACTGTGACCCATTCAAAGAATAGGAGGCTGAGTTAGAGTGGTGACTTAAGTGAAATGATTTAGGTGCGGAAGATTAATATCTTAAGTACTGTATAGTTTCTCTGACTTGGAAAACCCAGAACATAGACATTCTACAGAACCACATAAAGTGATAGCTGCAGATGGGGGAAGGGATAGGGAGAGGGTGGGGGGGTCAAAAATGGGAAGGGTTTGTCAAGTTGATATGATACATATTTGCACGAAATACCCAAATTCGTTGTAAACACTATGTATTACATATGTGTATTAATAAAAAGAGTGGGAAAAAAGATAATAACTTTGGGAAAACCCTCCACTTGTTCATTAACATCTTTCATTAGTCTCTTTTATTGATCTCATATTCCTAGTACTTTTTCAATGAAAAGATTGAAATACTTCCTTTTTGTTGATTCTTATCACCACAGACTAACATAAGCACTCATTTCATTACCCTTGTATCTAAGCTGCTCTAAAAGGCCTTCAATTCCACTTACTTCCCTAAGCTGCCAAAGTATTGCTTGTACATTGTAGAAAAACAAAAAACAAAAAACAAAAACAAAAAAAAAAACTTCGGGCTGGAGGAATGGCTCAGGGGTTAAAGCACTTGCCTAGCAAGGGCTAAGTACCCTAGTTCGATTCCCCAGCACCACATAAACTGGGTGTGGTGGCACACGCCTGTAATCCCAGCACTTGGGAGGCTGAGATAGGAAGATTGCCTTGAGTTCAAGGTCAGCCTGGGCTCTGAAGTGAGTTCAGGACCAGCCTGGACCAGAGTGACACCCTATCTCAAAAAAAAAAATCTACAGTTTTGTTTTCCCTTCCCCCCCCCCCATTTTATTGATATGTATGCGCACAAAATTTAAGGTTTACAATGAAGTTGAGCATTGTGTGCACATACATATCTTGTGAGGGTAACAAGGACTTTCCCACTCTCCTTTTGTCCCTCCCCCACCCACCTCACTCCCTCCCCGCCCTAATGCCCCCTCCCCCTCATCACTTTGTTTTTCATTTTAAGTTCCATGAGATAGTTGTGATCTAGGTTTCTCAGATCAAAGAGACCATTCGATGTTTCACTTTCTGCTTCTGACTCACTTCACTAAGCATGATGTTCTCAAGTTTCCAAAAGAGGCCAAAACAACACACAACAGAGATACATGTATAGCCATGTTCATAGCAGCACAACTAACAATAGCTAAAATATGGAAGTCACCAAGATACCCATCAACAGACCAGTGGATACACAAACGGTAGTATTTATACACAATGGAATACTATGCATCTACAAAGCCCAACAGCATGGAGGCTTTTGCAGGCAAATGGAAGAAACTTGTTTTCAGTTTGACTCTCCCTTCACATTGCTGCGTTAGCTTTACAACATAAATTACCAACCGACCAGCAACCACCATCGCCTTTCCCGTTACTTCCTGTTAGGAGAGGCCTGAATTTTGTGTTCTAATGACAGCAAAAATCCTATAATCTCACACAATAACAGTCCCTCTTCTGCTCTGCGATGACCTGAACCAGCCTACAGTCTAGTGACAGAAACCTGATGAAATTCTCAGCACTAATAAGTCAACTCAGGTTGTCCTTTTCTCAATAAAATGATAGTGACTCATAAAAAGACATTATATTCCAGGTCCTTCCTCAGAGCTTGGAATATTAGTATAAGAATCGATGCCTAGGCATATGTCAATAATCGAGAGTAGCCGGTAAAAATGGCAGAAAAACCTTGGATGCTTCCTAGCATCATTGAGATGCTAACCAAACAAATCAAGACTTTGTATTGAAAAAGGAGAAGTGTAAATTTAGCATATTTACCTTAATTGGGACATATAAAAAGAAGTGATTCTACACAAGATGAATCTGCAAAGAGACTGTATGTAGTATTCCCCTTCAGTGATCCAGATTTTGAACTCGCTGGCACAGAAGAGCACAATATCTCTAGTACTATGCAAATTTATGATAAATTCATGTAGGAGATTAATCACATATTACACAGGATTTAATGTCAGGGAGCACACCGTTTCCAATCCAATGAAGGCATTTGAGAAACTCACTAAACATGTATTTAAACAATTGAGTCTGTCATGGGCATCCTCAGAAGTCCCTGAGGAAGTGCACGCCTGACAGGACACAAAGGCATTGCAGAAGCTATTACAGTCAATTCTGTGACTCTGTCACCTGACTCCTCAAGGCAATTTTTACAAGAGCAGGTCACTAGCTTATATTTAGAGCTTTGTTTTAAAATGATAAAAGTGATTTGAGGGAGGGCCTCCTTTATGTTGCAGTACCTTTTAATACTACATTAAGATAAGATATGTGCTATTTATACAAAGAATTTTTTGACAAGAGGGTTTTTAACAAATTAGAAATCTTAAAATGATACATTAATTCCACTTAGATGACAGATCTCCACTAATAGGTCACTATATGCTAGGCACAAAGAAGTAATAATGCATATAAAAGACACAACCTTAAGGTAATGTGACTTAATTTCACACACCTACACAAGATTCTTAGCCATTTCAAAATCATTACCTGGTAAGACTATACTTTATATCAAAAATGCTCAAAATGTACTCTACAAATGCATTCTTTATGATGCCATATCACTGACCTTTGAGAAAGAGATCGTGACAATGCTATTTAAAAAGATAACTCCATTACCTTGATGAAACTTACCCCATCTTGCCAAAAGTCTTGTCCTCAAATCCCAGTGAAACATCTCCATTACATCCTGGCTCCTGCAAACCAAGCCTCACCAATATCACATGGGTCCTGAAACTCAGATGTCCTACCACAACTCCTGCTTATCAAAAGCCTCGATCCTTCAAGCTAGCCTCCCACAATACAATAGCCAGCACCCCCATTGCATGAACTGAAAGTCATTCCTACTATGTGACCTAATGGATAAATCTGGCCAATGTTTGAGATGAACTCAGTTCTCTTCTCTACATTTCCCAAAGTCACACCCAATCTTAACCTATGTAGAATGTTCAGTATTCATGTCATTACCCCAGTGCCTACACTTCAACCAGGTCCTTGAGGACACACGTCCCCATATATTCCATGCACCATTTTCACATACTCAGCTTAAAGTGAGGACTTTAGTAGATGCCCTTTCTGCAGCTAATTTATGGAAGCTATCACCAAAAAGAAGCAGAAGAAGAAGAAGAAGAAGAAGAAAGGCCCATATTGTACCAGCTTTTGGGATCATTCCATCTTCCTTTCTTCCTTTATTTCAAAGCCCCATGACCCTCTTAAATAGCATCTGTGTTTAATCATACCTTTCACTCTAGGCCATCAGCTCAAATTATGGTTGATACTACTTAAAAAGAACAAGCATCTAGAATTAAGTGGAAAGACAATGCACGACTAAACGACATGATCAACATACTAGCCTTTGTTTCCAAACTTACACTGTACACGTAGATGCAGATACAAATTTTGAGTTAGGATTTATTTCCCCCTCTCCACATTCTCAGCACTCCTGTTCCAGGCTCCAGAATGAAACAGGGGCAGACGCAGCCATTGGACCTCCCTGGTGGGCTCTTGCCTTTCAAACCCTGGGACAAAGTAGATGAGGATATCAAGGCGGATTTTCTAGAGCTGTGTTAATGAACCACACAAAAGGGTTCACAATAGTTCATATGGCCTTCACGACTTGACAAAAATCTAATTTAATAGATTATAAATTTTAAGAAAAATTTTCAGATACATGGAACTTTGACCAGTGTTGAAAGATCCGAAGAAGAAAGACAGCCCGACATGTGCCCCAAGTATGCTCTGTCACAAAGAACCACTGTTCTTCTATATGTTCCTTCTAGAAGAAAGGAAGCTTTAAGAAAAATGGAGGTTTTTCTGCTCTATTATGATAAAAACCAACCATTTTAATAGAAAATCATGCATGCTAATATGCAGTACATGTAACTAGGTTATCAAATTCCAGCGGTCCATTTTCTGAGCTAATTTTTAACTCTTTGTAAATTGAAAAACTTGCAAATTATGTATTGTCCAATGGAGTTTCCACTGACTTTCCTTGTTAACTTGAAAAAAATGCTTCTATTTGCAATTCAATTCATTTATTCCAAATATATTTATACCTCTTTACTTTTCTTTTAGAGCTGTTTCAACATTGACCAGTTGTTTCTATGAATGAATAACATGAATCCTTTAACATGTGCTTTTTGTGTGTGTGTGTCACTATGTCATGATTCACCATATTTCTGAAAATTATCTTTTAACTCTAACTAAATAGAAGCATTCCTAACCAGTAGATAGCACAGAATACAGAAATTAACTGAGTATTTCCAGTTCTACCAGCACATCTATCTACTCTTGCAAGATGGGGTCTATCTTAACTTGGCACTATTCAGTACTACTGTGGTTACTAAAGTGGCTGCCCTCTCACTCTCACTGCTTTTTTACATCTCCTTTCCTGCTCTCAATCACTAAAATTCCTTCTCTAATCCTTCAAAAAAAATCAGTTTACACTATTTTGCTTAATTTCAGGGACATTCCTGTTATGCCTAGGGAGATTGTTTCTGAGAAGATTTTGGTGGTCAGTATTTAAAGCAATACTTACTCTTAGCTACATTCACAAAGTTCCTGGAAGAGCATTCAATTATTCTTAATTCTTCTTATTATTATGTGTCTAGTTCTCGAGGTGATAATCATGAAATACTGTTCTCATTTGAATTTATAAATTTATTTGTGTGTTATAAAGTCAATCCTTTAATTTTATTATTACTTCTTACAAACTACCATTCTTAAGACCACAGAGGAAAATTCAATACTTTTGTTTTTAGAGGACTGAAAAATAACTCATTGGTTTTATTTTTCTATTATTTCTCGACAAACGAGAATTTCCCACCTTATTTTGTTCCAACAATTATTTCTCTTCCCATATGAAAGATGAAGGCTGCTTTTGGATTTGGGAGAGTGACCCTGTGGACTGTGGGTTTGTGCCTCTTCTTGTTCTGTTTGTGTCAAATCCATTGCTATTGTTTGGATCGTGAATGCCCCCTAAAGCCTCTTGTATTTGGAATTGTGGTTATTGGGAGGCAAAGCTTGTCTGGAAGGAGAGGATGTTTGGTGTTTCATATAGAGAGATTGTATCAACTTGCTGAGATTGAGGGTTGCCCAGGTAGAGCTTTCAAGCATTTGTTTTTGACCTGTGGACCAGGAAATGGGATAGGAGCACCCACTCTGGGGGAGGGGCCCAACTAGATGCTTGAAGTTATTAAAGGAAGGAAGAAGAAACATTGTTACAGCTTCTTCCTGGGAGAGTCCTTAGACTCGCCTGGTTTCCACCTGCAATGAGGTGAGCAACTCTCCAGCCTCTGTCTGTACCATGATCTTCGACCATTGCCTCATGAATGGATTGTGTGTATGAGATACCTTCTGAAACTGTGAGCTAAATGAATCTTTTCTCTCTTAAATTGTGGGTGTTGGGTATTTTATCACAGCAATAGATAAGTAACTAAAACACCCATAGTTAGTTTTATTGTGTAATTTGGGTCTAAGAAACAGCACAGTCCATTCCCATAAATTAGCCAGTAAAAAGCACACTACAAAAAATCAGGTAAGCAAGACCAAATGATACCTAGAAGTTAGATAACATAGGAACATCAACACACAAATTACAGCTCTTTCGATCATCTTATTATTATCAAGCAAAAGGATAAGTTGTCTGAGATAAAAATCAACACAGCAGAAGACTGTACTGTAGACAGAAAAAAGAGAGAGAGAGAGAGAAAGAGAGACAGAGAGACAGAAAGAGAGGGACAAGACCCTGTAACATTTATTTAAATTATCTTTGGTCAATCAATATATGAGATCAATCCTATCATGATTTTGTTCCTGTTGTTACATAACAGAAAAACTTTTTTTCTGTTTAAGACTCTGAATCTTTTTTATCCTGTCTCAGTTACCTTTTCATCATTGTGACTCAGTACCTGATAACCACAAATTTAGGGAGAAAAGATTTATTTTAGCTCAGTTTCAGAAGGTCACAATCTTATTCAGAGTCAGCTGGCAGCAATAAAAGTACATGGCAGAGGCAGAGGTGGAGGCAACTTCTCACGACATCACAAACAGGAATCTGAGTCAAGGCAAGTTGAGACTAGTTGAGACTAGTCCTCCCAGGAAGGCAGGAAGCTGCTTAATATTCTCCCAGTTCTCATCCCAGGGATCAATCCCTCCTGGATCCAGGTGTGGAATGTGTGGTAACCCCCCACTACATGCAGATAATCCAATTTACATGCTGATAATCCAATTTACACGACAAAATCCACCCCTACAGACCAGGCCCCAATCTAGCAATAACACATGGTTCCATAGACAATCCATAGCATTTAAATACATGAGACTTTGGGGGACATTCCAGAGCCAAAACACAATATCCCCTATAACATAGAATCCTTTCTGATAGATTCACATCATCCAAAACAAACTTAAATAAATTCAATTAAATGCAAGTAATCATCCAGAAAGAAATGCAGGCAAAGTTGTATATAAATCACCTAAGCAAAACTACAAGTCATTTCCAGGGGAGAGGTTCAAATTCATGCCCTTCCCAATAGGTATTAATTAATCTTTATGAAAGATTAACATCCACTAGGTTAAACAAAATTAATTGGATAAAATGACTACCATTCCCTGGTCAAGAAGGAAGTTCTGTAGTAGACCTTCATAAAGGTATATCCAACGTGTCATGGAAAATAGTGTCCTAACTCATAGATTCCTCCAAAAATATATTAGTAAGATTTATTTGATTGCCGTTTGTACTAAAGTACAACAGCAGAAGAAACAACATTAAAGTAATGACATCAAGACACAATTCTGTACAAGGAATTTTATGAAAGACCAAAAGACTGGGTTTTATTTTTTAAAAATTTCTGAAAACTGAGACAAGGAAAAGAATACCTTTAGATGAATGATTCTTGTCTTAGTTAACTAATTTGTTGCTAGAACAGAATACCAAACATTCATAACTTAGCGAAGTAAATACTTATTTTGGCTGACTTTAGAAGGTCTCACACAGTCCATTCGTGGGGCAGCCAGAAAAGACAGAAGCACACCATGACAGCACAGATTGAGATCTGTTCACAGGATGGCAGACAGAAAGCCAAGGAAGGAGGAAGAGTACAGCTACCCTTCCAGGTTTCGTCCCATGACCCCCTCTTTCTGTGCTGAGTCCAGTGTGTTTCAGCCATATCTGATCAGGCCCCACATAGCGGTTCTCAACATGTAAGCAGTAGAAACTTCTGTTTGACTAAAGTTGTATGTGAGAATGATCTGCTTGAGTCTGGTCTAAGGGCCCAGAGAACCACTCGCCAACATCCCACTCACACTCTTCCCTCCCTGTAACACCAGTCCTTATGGAAAACCAGGACTTTGAAATACTGTTTTGAAATAAATACACAGAAGAGTATGTGTTATTAATCTAGAAATATCCCTTACATTGCCTTTTCCCACGTATGAGCTTTCAGAACTCAAAAGTAGAAATTTTAGTTAGTCATTTCTAAATGAAGTGACTAACATTAAGATGAGAATCTGTAAGTATGGAGATCAGCAAAGTAGACAATAAGCTATCATCTTCCTATTCATCTATGTTCTTAGGAAAATGAAAGAATTCAATTAAGACACATTCCTTAACACAGTACTGCTATTGTTTGAATTTTTCATGTCTTCCAAAACCCATATGTTAAAGGGCCCATCTTCAGACTGCCTTTGGGAAGTAACAGAGCCCTTAGTTGCTGAATCATGGTGGGAGGTCTTTAGTTCACTGAGGCTCAATGACCTTGAAGGATATAGTGAGACCACAGCCCTTTCTTCTTTCTCTCCTTTATTTGGTGAAAATGAGATAAGTGGTCCGTTCCTGCCACATTCTCCTGCCATGGTACACTGCCTGAACCAAAGCAAAAGAGCCAATAAATCTGAATGGATACCTCTAAAACTATGAGCCAAAATAAACCATTTTTTTTTCTATATGAGTTGACTATCTCAGGTACTTGTTATAGTAATGGAAAAAAATAACTTACAAAGACTTTATCTCTCTGAATAGAAATGTATCAATAATGTTCCTGAGGCAGAAAGTATAGCACCTTACAGAAACAGTTCAGGATCTATCTTAATACAATAAGTTGATAATAAAACTTAAGAATTCTATGACACAAAAAAACATTTTAAGTCACAGTATCCTGGAAACATTTCAAAAAACATAGGATCTCTCATGATAGATAGCACTTACAGAGTGTCTAACTTTGAATGATATAATTTTCTCGAGACTTTTAATAATATATTAGCTGAAAATATATTTTCATGAAATTGAATGACTTAATAAAAGTAATCAAATATTCAATGGTTAAGTATTGTAGAAATCTTGTTATATTCATTTACAATTGGTATCTACAATAGTTGAGACTGCATCTGTGATGTGAAGAATATTTATCTGTCCTAAATAATAGGATAAACTAGAAATGGTCATAGATATTAAATCTAAACAAACTCAAGAAAATTTCGAGGAATGAAATTATCAAGTGTAAGAAATCCTCACAGTAGAGACAGAGTCCATCAACCTATAATCCACAACAATAGAACCTCTGGAAAACAAAGTAATAAGTCACAAAATGCTTGACTTCCCAGAAGCTGACAGCCTGGGTCCTGCAGTAGCTCAATCTATAGAAAAGCAAGTCAAGAAACAAGTGAACCCAGTGTCCAATGATTTCAACCAAGATATGGTTAAACAAATGCAAGAGATGCTCAGAAAGCTCAAAGAAGATTTGGTCAAACAGCACTCTTAGTAGAAAAAACAACTTAATAATTGCATTAAAGACACAAATAAAATGCAGGAAATGAAGGAATATTTCAGTAGAGAAGTAGAAAGATTAAAAGGACTCCAAGCTGAATTTCAGGATATAAAAATTTTATGTGAAGACATAGGTATTATGAGGACAGATAATTGAATATTGAAGTCAAGTATGACAAATTTAACCACATGATCAGTGACAATTGAAAAACAAAAAGACAAGAAGAAACTAGCTGCAGCTACTGATGAACAATGCAAAGGAGAAGAACCTCAGAATTATGGAAGTGTAAAAGAAAATGGAGAACAGCACAAAAGGTATAAAGAATATGTTCAATAAAATTATAGCAGAAATTTTCCCAAATCTGGGAAAAGAAATTGACTTTGAGCCACTGCAGGCTTATAGAACCTCAAATAATCTTGATCAGAAAAGAACCTCTCCACAAAGTATCATAATAAAAATCTTAAGACACTGAACCTAAAGACAGAAAACGAAAAGCTGCAAGAGAAAATCAGAAAGTAATACACAAAGACAGACCCATCAGAATAACTTCACATTTCCCAACAGAAACCTTAAAAAGATCACATACTATGATAAAATTGGCTTCATCCCAGGAATGCAAGGATGGCTCAATATATGTAAATGAATTAATGCAATATGTTACAGAAAAATGCAAAGACAAAAATCACATAATTGCTTCAACAGGTGCAGAGAAAGTCTTTGAGAAAATTCGACATCCGTTTGTGACAAATGCTCTGATGAAAATAGATAGAAAAGGACCTTCACTCAAACTGATAGAAGCCATTTATGCCAACCCATATATATATATAACTACCCATGTTATATGAAATGCAAAAAAATTGAAGGCATTTCCCTTTAAGTAAGAAACATGACAAAGCTGTCCACTCTCATCACTCCTATTCAAAATATCACTTAAATCTCTAACCAGAACAATTAGGCAAGAGAATAAAATAAATGGAACACATACTGGAAAGCATGAAGTTAAATTATCCTAACTCATAGATGATATAATTATATGCATAAATCATTGTAAAGACTCTGCTATAAGATTTTTAAAACTAATTAACAAATTCAAGTAACTTGCAGGATACAAAATTAATACAAAAAATTGATAGTATTCCTCTATCCTAACAATGAGCTTATCAAGCAGTGCTAAGAAGAATAATCCATTTCTCCTCACAAAGTTAAATATCTAAGAATAAACCTAACCAAAGAAAAAGAACCTCTGCAATAAAAACTAAATTACACAGAATAAAAGAAATTGAAGACAGTCTTAGGAAATTGACATTTCCTGTTCCTCAATAGGCAGAACTAATATCTTCAACATGACTATACTGCCAAATCTGATATAAAAATTTAATGCATTTCCTATCAAAATACTAGTTTTTTACAGAACTAAGAAAAGCAATCTCACAAGTCATAGGGAACCAAAAGAGACCTGGAATAGCCAAAGCAATTCTGAACAACAAGAGAAAAACAGGTCATATCATGATTCCAGACATCAAGTTAAACTGCAAAGCAAGTAATTTAAAACAAAAAAAAATCTATGATATTGGCACAAAACCAGACAGATTGGCCATTGAAACAGGATTGAGGATGCAAAGAAAACCTCAGCTGCCCATAAACTCTGCTTTCTGACCTTTGACAAAGAAGCCAAAATCTCTGGAGAAATAATATCTTCTCCAGTAAATAGTGCTCGATGAACTGATCATCCACACACAGAAGAACTAATCTAGAACCCACACTGATTGCCACACGCTAAAGTTAAATCAAAGTCTTGCAAAGACCTAGGTAGTTTTAAAAATGAGCTTCTGGAGAACAAAAGAGATAAAAATATTAAAGATATGGATGTGGATAAAGAGTTTTTCAACAGAACACCTGATGCAAAGGAAATTACCCTCAAAAATAACAAGTGCAATCGCATCAACTTAAAAAGCTTCTGCACAACAAAAGAAACAACCAACAGAATGAAGAGATGACGGACAAAATGGGAAAATAAATGTTACCACCTACACTTGAGACAAGACTAATAGCTAGAATACACAAAAAGCTGGAGAAAAACAGACCCCCTCAAAATTAAAGATCCAATCAAAAATGGGCAATTGAGGAGCACATACAGTCGTCAATAGTACAAATGTCCAGAAAATTCATGAAAGAATGCTCAACATCTTTAGCCATTAGAGAGGTGCAAATTCAAACAACACTGAGATACTATATTACCCCAGTGAGAATGGTTTATACCAGAACTCAAAAAGCAATAGATTCTGGAAAACCTTGGGTGGGGGGTGGAAGAAGCTCTGTAACATTGCTGGTGGGACTATAATCTGGTACAACCATTATACGGAAGGCAGTATGAAGATTCCTCATAAAACTGAAAATATGTATTTTATTTGATCCAGAGATATCTCCTCTAGGAGATATCCAAAAGACTGAAAAGCATTATATATGACAGAAACACATGCATACCACAGTTTGCAGCAGCACAACTGATAATAGCTAAATCATAGAAGATGCTGAAATACCCATCAGGAGAGCAATGGATAAAGAAAATGTGGTGTTAGGTGGGAAAAGATGTGATGTGTAAATTAATAAAATAAAAAATATGGTATGTATACACAATGAAGAACTGCTGTGCCATAATGGCAGATACATTTGAGTCATCAATACAAATTGTATATAGATACAACTTGAGACCGTTGGGCTTAGTGACACGAATCAAATTCAGGAGATGGAATGTCATTCAGTCTCTCCAGTATGAGAAACCCAGAGTATAAATAAGTAAGAGTCGAGCTGGAGGATGGCTCAGTGGTTAAAGTGCTTGCCTAGCAAGTGCTAAGTCAAGTGCTAAGTACCCAAGTTCAATTCCCTAGCACCACATACACTGGGTGTGGTGGCGCATGCCTATCACCCCACATAATCCCAGCACTTGGGAGGCTGAGGCAGGAGGATTGCCCTGAGTCCAAGACCAGTCTGGGCTCCGTAGTGAGTTCAGGACCAGCCTGGACTACAGAGTGAGACATCCTGTCTCAATAAATAAATAAATAAATAAATAAATAAATAAATGTCAAATGGGCGAGATGTTGTCAGGGAAGATGGAGGAGTGCAAGAGAGGAAAAGGGGAAGAATGTGATATTAATGTCACATGTATGTGCACAAAATTCTCAAGTTTATTGTAACCATTGTGTATTGCACAGACATGCCAATAAACAACAGGGTCAAAAGGAATGTTATCAAAAGAATGCAGCTCTTTTTCTCGTTTCTTCCATTTGCCTGCAAAAGCCTCCACTCTTAGTGAAGTGAGTCAAAAGCAGAAAGTGAAATATCGAATGTTCTCTCTGATATTAGAAGCCCAGATCACAACTATCTCATGGAGCTTAAAGTGAAAAAGTGAACCAGAGGGATAGGGTGGGGAGGGCGGGAGGGGTGGATAAGGGTAGCGTCAAAAGGAGAGTGGGAAAGTACTCGTCACCTTGACAAGATATGTATGTGCACACAATGCTCAACTTCATTGTAAACCTTAAATTCTGAGCTTATACATATCAATAAAATGGGAAGAAAAATAAATAAATAAATAAATAAATAAATAAATAAATAAAAGAATGCAGCTTTTTTTTTAATAAGATAAGGATGGCTTTATTCCTTCACCTGTTGTTGGGTGACTAGGTCCAAACAAAAAGGACTCAGCTCACAGCACCAGGTAGGTTATAAGCACACACAAGACAGAAGTCTAGAGATGTTTTACATCACAATATCCAGACTCCAGTGTACATCCTGGGGATTTGTACAGACTCCAAAGAAAATGAATTCACTCAATGAAAGAGAAAGCTAGAAATAAGTGGAACTAGAGTAGTACTTTTGCTAGTAATGCACAGTACTCAATTTAAGAAAACAAGAAAGAAATATAGTCACCAGGAAATTCTAAGCAGTCAGGAAGGTGAGGATCAAGAAAGTATTGCTTTATTTACAGGCTGAGTTTACTTTGAAAAGTTTCAACGCGTGCATAAATTTCAGATATCACAGTTCAATTAAATAATGCATCATTCAATGTGTGGATTCAAATTTCACTTGCTATAATGCCACAATTTAATTGTATAAAGCACAAACTAAGTCTGCATTCCAGAGATCATTCCAAGATAAGAGATTCAGTCATGGTCAGTAACGTACAATGTTGCTAGCTTGAATGCCTATTGGCGATTGGCCACCCGCACCTGAGATTTGGTTCACGCAAGTGGGATGATGTGTTTCCTCCATGCCATTTAGTAATGTGTCCACTTGATATTTTATGAAAATAGACGCTTTCATCTCTGGCCAGACAGATGAAAGTTCAGTGAAGAAATGAAAACTGGAAGACTTGAACGAAACATATATTCAAGACTGAGTGGGCTAGTAATGTTGACACTGTCGCCTTTCAAGAGACTCTAGATGCTCAGACGAATTTAGAAAAGGTGAACAAATTACCAGCGTGAGCAAGAAAAGCACTTGTGACAGAAAGATGAAGATGTCCCTGAAGAAGTGATGAAGACTCTTACTGGAAGACTCTCAGAGATACTCCGTGACATTGGAAACACAGAGGATAAAATACTGGAATCTGATCCAAACTGAGAAAGCAGTGTGACAATTCACCACGGCACAGAAAGATGTTCCTTCCATATGTTGAGTTGTGTGACAAGGAGAAAAAAGCAAGTCTTGTTCGAGCTGCTTTTGATGGTTTTTACAAAGAAATAATACCCTTCAATTTTCAATGTTTCTAATTTTTTTTAAAATTTCAGTGCAATAATGAATAATAATTTTACTACTGTTTTCATTGTGCCATACATTTTCATCCAACAATAAGACAGACTTTTAAAAAGGCATTTTTATTTAGTTTTTAACTGACATCTAAACACACAAAAATTTTATCAGTTAATGGGTGACATAACATGTAGTGTTTTGATATTGATATGTATTTCACAATGTTTAAATAGAGATACGCATATCTACCTCCTCAAATACTTATCATTTCTTTATATAGTAGAAACATTCAAAATCCTTTCTTCTAGCTCTTTGAAATGCACACTCGAGCCTTGTTGTCTACAGGGACTCTCTTGGACAAAAGCCTGACAGAACTTCTTGCTCCAAACAAACTTTCCCTTCATACCTACTGACCAACCCGACCCTCTCCCTGTCCCCTGGCTGCTCTTTCTGGCCCCTGACAACCACCATTCTATTCTCAGCTTCTATGAAATCTATTTTTTAAATTCCACAAGTGAGTGAGATCATGGGACACTTGTCGTACTGAGCCTGTTTCATGTCACACAACATAGCAATCTATAGTTTCTTCCTTGTAGCTTTGAAAAACAAAATTTCAGTCTTTTTATGGCTGAATAGCATTACATTGTGTGTGTGTGTGTGTATCTACTTTTTGGTTCATTTATCAGTTGAAAGACACAGGTTGATTCTAAACCTTCATTTGTAAATAATGCTACAACAAAGATGAGGGGTGTCGATGTCTTTTTGACGTGTTGGTGGCATTTACTTTAGGACTACATGCAGTAGATGTCTTGCCAGCACTTGTTACCTTTAGTCTTAGTAACAATAGCCTCTAGCCATGTCTACCTGAAAGTTTCTAAATGCTTACTCCTATTTCTTGTTGCAATTAAAACCCTGCTACCTACCACACTGCTTTTATCTGACTTCCTTTTGCTTCTCATTATCTTTCGTTTTAGGCTTAGTCCTGTCCTTATACCACCCGACCCTTCTGCTAAGAAAGCCAGTCTTTTGGCCTAGAATCCCTATAAGGAATTTTATTTTCTCTATAAACAGCAAAGAAAACAAATGATAAAATGGCTTTCACTCCTAAAATATTAAAGATATCGCCACATAAATCTTAGATATAAGGTAGGCTTTGTGTTAGTCAGCTGTCTTTTCCTATAGTAGATACCTGAGGTAAAGCCACTTATAAGAAGAAAATGTTTATTTTGGTCCACAGTTTCTATTTATGGCTGTTTAGCCCCATTGCCTGGAACCTGGGATGAGTTAGTGCATCATTGCCAAAATGTAGTATATCCCCGAGAGAGAAGAAGCTGCTCACCTCACAGCCTTCAGGAAATAATAATCAGAGGAGGAGGCTGAAGTCCCAATTTTCTTCAAGGAAGAACTCCCAGTGGCCTAACTTCCTCGCCCAGATCTCACTTCTTACAGTTGTACCAGCTTTCAGTCCTGTAAGCTGGTGATCAAGTTTATGACACTTAAGGAGACTTTACTCACATCGTAGTAATCTTGTTGTAAAATCTTGGTTTAAATATTAGGTGTTGACTATTAACACCTTCTCTTTAAATTCCCATTGCTAACCTCCACCCTAACCTCTACCTCTTCCTAACTTCACTTCCAGCAAGATGGAAGGTTTCATCCAAAGAGGAAGACCAAGTGGTGAAGACCCAAAAGAGAAGGGGAAGACAATTGCGGGCAGCTGGAAGCCCAGTAACATAAGGGCTCAGGATGACTTCCAGCCTCCAGACTATGGACCTTTCTCTGCTGCTTCCACTCCACCTAGCTACTATTCATTTACAAATTAGAAGGAAAACTAGTTAAAGTTTTAGAAATACGTATGATTAAAATTAAATGTCAAGAGTACACAAACATACAAAAGAGGCTAAGAACTGAATTAAACATTTGAAAAATAATAGAATAATAGAATTTAAAAGGTTTAAATTTTAAAAATTTAAAAGAATAAGACTAATCAAAAGAAAAAAAAGAAGAAAACTACCAAAGCTTAGCTCATACAAAAGTTAGTAAATACAGTTTTTAAATTGGGGGAAGAAAATGTAGCTTGAAGAGTTAAGAGAGAATAGAAATTTGCACAACTAATTTATACTGCTGACTAGCAGTGCCTCCCTCCACCTGCAGACTTTAAGGATTTTGTTCTCCACCTCTTGTGAAGCCTGGATTCTGATCCCACAGTATTTGCCTCTATGAAAGAGAACCACTCCACTCTCAGAGAGCTGCGTCAATGATACAGATATAAATAACTATAGAAAATAAAGGCCAGACCTTATCTTTCAAATACTGACAATGCTAACCAGCCAGTCTACCTTCAGAGCTCTCCAGAATGATGTTCGGCTTGACTATGATGTGTGAACATCAGGCAATGGGAAGTATAAAAGTCTTTACACCTGTAAAATTAGAAGGGAAACAGTGGTCTAAGACATCCTTCTTCAAGAAAAGACGAATGATCTTATCTCACAGAATCCATCACAAACAAGTAAGCACTGTGCCCGGTAAAATGGTTTGTGTTCTAGAGGCAATATGTGGCCCCTGAGGATGCTCAAATACCAGGTAAAACAGAAGGTCACTGGCTGTGGAAGGGAGGGAGAATAGGAAGCCTGATAGCTCTTCACCAGTTGAAGATGAAGACCTAGAATCCCGAAGCTTGAGCTGTGCAGCACTAGCCTGTGGCACCAGGTGTTAGTGTTTGGGAAGACACTATGAGGAGGTCTAATAAATCCCAGCAGAAGAGTTATAACAGATTTCCAGAGCTTTGTACCAAGAAGAAGCTCTGCTTCAACAGAGAATTACACACTTTGAAAAATGATTCTTGATACACTAAGTGTATCCTGATAAAGGCAAAATATCTAGCCACAGGGGACCAGGTGGGCCTACATCCAGAACTCCCTATCACAAAATGGATCACACTAGATATGCTTAGTGACAAAGTCAGATGGGTCCAAAAGACATTCAATGTAAAAATAAAAGTGATACACACGTGATTAAACACAAGCAAATGGAAGAGCAAAAGCAGGCTATGTGGGCAGGTAACCTGGTCCCGAACTTGACTGTGGCCATGTCCTTTCTTATGCTAATACCTGGGGCGTCAGATATGAAGAAGAAAAGAGGCAGCAGAAATAAAAATAAGTAACTCTCATGAATAGGTCAGGTTAGCATTTGGCTTCAAGCTGAACCTGAACCACAACTGTCATTATAGCCCCACCTGAAACTTAAAGTGCTTTGGAAAGACAGGGTTGAAGAGAAATTCTCCAAGCAGTGTATTTGTCGAGCACTTTGAGTAAAGGGAAAAATAACATGAATTTGGCCCAGCATCTATACACATTTGTAGGCAGGAGCAAAGGAATCAGCTAATTAGTCAATTGCAGAGAAAGAAACTGATTCAAATATTATAGACCAAGAAATAAGGGGCAAAGACATGAAGAACCAAAGACACAAGAGTGGGAAGATCTTAGTACAACATGTTAACACTCACTATAGAACATCCACCATGGCAGAACTACCAAGAAGCCCATAAACACAAAGACAAAAAAAAAAAAAAAAGCACACACACAGCATAAGAAGCCTGTGACTTTCCATGGGCCAAAGAGCATGAGCTTCTTCTTATAAGGCCTTTTATCTTTTGCAGGTATTTCATGTCTTGCCTGCTAGGAATAAATACCAATGCAAAGGCCCAGCCATATCTCCATTTCTGTCCAGAAAATATTTTTGTAGGAACTGACACATTTTAGCTATCTTTCAGTCTTTTCTTCCAACAGAACCTCAGATGATCATTTTTTAAAGTGTTTGACCCACAAACAGAGCATCTTACACAGTATCACATCAGAACCAGAAACCCACTTGTTAGCAAGGGGTAGATGTCAGTATTCACTAAACACGTCACGTATTATTCCACCGATAAGCTAGCAGCTAGATTAGCTGGGCAGTGAAACTGACTGTTAATGGCTCAAACCGGGCATCAAGTGCGAAATGAGACTTTCTTAGGCAGTGAAAATGACTGGGGCAGGTTACACATACCAAGCTGATGATCGTTACGTGGTGTTGTTCTTACGAGACTGAGGACCAATTGTTAGAAGCAGAACTGGGCATGTCTACCATGGTCCCCAGTAACCACTTTGGGAATCTGAGTTTCCCTTTGTCTCAACTGTGAAGTATGAAGCCATAAATCTAAAAGTCTTGGTTCCCAACTCTGCCATTTTCCATGAAAAAATCAGCAAAAGTATTGTCTTATTCATCTTTAAGCTGCTGTCAATTCATTTGACAGTCTTTAATTCAAGAGACCAGAAAACAAGAATAGCTGTTGTCCTAGTAGGGAGAGCTGACTCAGTGAACGGAGCAACCGAGGGTGAGAGTCCCTCAGCAATAGGGACCAGTGTCTACCAAGAGGTAAGCCAGTACATCACTGGTTTTCAAAGTGGAGATGAGGTGAACCCACAGTAAAGGAAAAACAGGAGCTGTACACGTATATGTGTGCAAAGGTTTTTGTGGTTTTTCCCAGGAGGCCTACCAAACTACTGGAGAACTTGTTCAGAAAATTTACAAGAAACTAGTAGACACAAGCATACTAGGGGGTAGATTGCCTTAAGCATGGTGTGATGAGTCACTCAGAGGCCCCATTGTGGACGTGGTTTCTCTCTTTTGGAGGAAGGTTACTGACTAGCAGAACCCAGCTGTCCGTGTTCTCTCAAGGACTTTCCCCATGGAAGAGAGACATCATTCAGGGGACTTTTCAGGGAAGCCTGCACCCTAACGCTCATGGATGTGGGAAGCATAAACTTCAGCTGTCTGCTTTTAAAAGGTCATCACCGATCCTCCTTTTCTGTTCTGCCTTGTAATTTCTGATACCAACATGAATCTGACAACTGTCTTCTAGAACCTCCTTTCCCAGCCCCATTGCTTGATGAACAGTTCCATGCACGCACCAAACTGCACTGCCTACGTCATCTTCTCCACCTTCTACTATTACCCTCTGACTTAGACACTGCTGTTGTCACTTCACTGATAAGAGCAACCTATTTAAAGGCTGGAATAAATGTTTAATGTCACCACTAATCAGCAAAGAAAACGTTGAGATCAATTGCTATCCTTTCTAGAACTCACACTGTGTACTGTTTCACAATAGAAGAGCCAACATGCCCCTATTTTAACTTCACAAACTCAGTCACTTTTAGAAAGGAATATTAATTATCCGGAGACAATTTTTAAGGAAATATTCCTGCTCCCCACAAGGAATAGAGCTTCATTCAAGTTGCCTCAGGCATAGTTAACTCAAAACAGTTGCTTATCAATAATGGAGACAGGGATCCCTTAGTACCTAGAAACAGATATGCAAACAGGCCTCTTGCAGAAGGAAAAAGTTAGAAGCAAAATTGGATATTTAAGAATCAAACATCACCACAACCCACTCAAGAGAATGCATTTCACTTTGTTGTTCTTTAGTCTAGCCCTTCTCCATTGCCATAGCTCCAACTGTCTCTCTTTTTTTCTGGATTTCTCTCTCCAATTATGCTTCTTTTACTGACTCCTTCATTCTCTCCCCATATTCTCCAGGCACTTTCAAATTCTTGTTGCTATTTGTGATTTCCTACCCTTGGGAAAGTTTTGATCCAGTAAAATGTGACTCAGAGTAAGGAGGAATGGGCATCACAGACACAGGACCTGGCCAGGATGCCTGGACTGGGAAAGAGACCCCCACAAGCACCGGAGGTGGGGAAGTGGTCCTTTGAAGCAGAATTAGAACAAGGCAGCCTATGGCACGGGACCTACCAAGTACATCGTAGATGATTTATATGAGGGAAAGAGCATATATTAAATTTGTTTCTGCTAGAGTAACACTTTGCTCTCCCATTAGAAGAAATTCTCTTTTTTGAGACTTCAATATTTTACTTAGAGAAAAATTAAATACAGAGAAATAATTGTGTAGATACAAAACACAGTTAACACAAACTTGTAGCAAGCGGCTTCCACATTACTCTACTCCATGGCAACTTTACATGTTATGTTGAAATCGGGTGTGGAACAGAAAAGACAGAGTCGCTGCCCTTTATGCCTCCTTTGCTCGATGTGAAGAAAGAGTCTCTGGAAGATGATATCCTACATGTAACAAAATGCTGCCATTTGGAAGTCGATGGTATCGGACTCATCCCATAGGACTTGCACAAAACCAAAAAGGTTTTGGAACTTTTGGGCAGTTAGTATTAATACGATTATTTCACTGGTAGAATTAAGTGACCAAAGACACTGCAAATACCAGTACTCAACAATTGATATTCCAAGGAATAGGAAAGCAGAAATGTCTGCAAGTCCAATGACACAAGAAAGGGAAAGGCAAGATTCTGTGACATTGTTGGGGCCTTTCACCTGAGGACATTAACTCTGTACACAAAGACAGACTCACAGCTAGTGAAAGTGAACCGTGTGTTTATTTATCTGCATTGGAATGTATTACCCAAGAAGTATCCTTTTGGCTTTATGTAATCATAAACTTTGAGCATGCCAGACGTTTTCAAATGCACTCTGTGCTTTTATGTTGGTGTGATGGGGAGATAAGAAGATGGCAGCACATGCTCAGCATCTTTACATGTATGTTCTGAATTACTCTGCCACTCAAACAATAAGTCTTTTGCCCAAATTCGAGTAGGATTGCTTATCAACTATTGTAAGCTAAACTAGGATTGTCAAGTAAGAAATATTTCAAGTCTTTTGATGTGTTCATGATTTACTGAAACTATTCCTTACTGTAACTGACTGCATGCTAATTTTCTTCATTTGTCTGGAGTTATCTCATTGGTAAACCTACAACCGTGAAGGGAAGAGTCATGAACAAAAACCAGAACCAATTTCTAATAAAAAATATTCAAGTGTTATATAACTCACGATATAGACTAATAACAAAATAATCTCTTTGATTAACAAAATCTTCTAAATTCAGTTTAAAATCAGTAGCATAAGACAACAAATATGTAAAGCATTTAAACTCTAAAAAAATCATTAGGCTTACATTATACACTTCATTGCAGCAAAAATAAAATACAATTTCGTTGCTGTTTTAAAACAAAACTTATAAATTATGTTGAGATTTATGTTAAAGGTAATTTATTACAAAATAAATTCTACATCTTTAAAATAAAAAGTTGGCCACTGACGTTTTAAAGTAGTTTATCTATAATTAATCAACTCCACCTCTCTGCCACCACAATCCTCGAAGTCAAAGTTATCACTGGTAGCAGCTCAGCAGTCCAGCTGTTGCTTCGGGCCTGCTGTCTATGTCTGAGGCAAAATCAGGTCTGTGGACATGACAGACACATTACTGACAATGACGGTGGCGGATGCTGAGAGCCATCATTAGCTGCTGCACCTGTGCCGGTGGAGACGCTGCCCTCACACAACCCCATTCTGTTTGTCTTCTCCACCTCCACCCCAACGTGCATCAATTCTTTCCCCTCTTCTTTTGCGTGTTCCTTTTATCTAACACTTTGTTGGGTGTCTCCAGTGGCGAAGTGTTTGCTGCAGAAGAATCGTATCAAACATTGATACACAGGCACTGGGCAGCTCTCTCAGCAGATATTTTTTCTTTCTTTCTTTCTTTTTTAGATTCATCTGTGCCTGGTATTTTAGGTTAAAAAAAAACCCTTGCATAACTGACTTTCCATGTGTTGTTTCAAGTCAACTGAGGAAAGTGCATTGGGAAAGAATTTCTCAAAACTATATCTAGTACACTTCAGTCCGGTTTCCATATCAGTCCTTACTGTTCATTGAATTGTCTTCATGAATCCAGGACATGACGTTCTAAGCTTTTTTTTTAACCAAAAAACATGATCTATATATGAGAAGAAAAACACCTATTTTGATCATTTCTCTCAGATTCACTCAACTGGCCAAATGCTAATACTTTCCCTGCAGTCCATGACGAAGACAAACTTGAATACCTTGTGGCAGTGAGTTATTCCACAAGGCATCACCAGCACACTTGCTCCTGCAGTCCTAGGTGGTCCAAAGTCAAGAACCTTTAAAGTAACACCTGATCTTACTACTCTATTCCTAGGTTTTTAAGTCTTGATGAACAGTTTGAGAAGAGTGGAGGTACTGATTATGCAGTTTCAAATAGAGAAAGTAAGATTTTATTTCATGATCTAGTTTCATCTGAAACACTTGGCAAACATTTGCAACTGCAAAGTCCATGACTATGTAAATATCATGAAATTCTAGGAATTCTTATGGTATAAAATATTGAAAATCCAATAATACTTTTTCATAAGCACTGTCTGTGTGTCTATTTAACATGAGTTTGATTCTACTTTGACCAGTTTAGCTTTTTGATTGCAATATTTTTACCAAGAATAGTACTACAAATGATATCTAAAATGGCCTGCAAAATTCTCACCTCCAAATTTGGTGACTAAAAGAAAGGAAGAGTTCAGGAAGATGTGACTTGGACGGGTGTCCCCAGTTCTTCCTCCCTCAGCTTCCCGGAAGCCTTGTGGTGAGTGGCTTCCCACCACCATATCACTCTCCATGCCATATCTGCTGTGGAGATAGCTACCCACAGGCTGAATTCATTGAAGTGCAAGGGTCAGGTGGTATTTTATCTGTGCATACAGAGAGTGACTAATAAAAAAATTTGGAACTGAGAGTAGGGCCATTTCTATGATGGTACATTACCATGTGTCTCAGAAAGTCTTAGAATTTCTTCATGAGAACAGTTTGGAAAGGTTTGGAGATGCCACCTACTTAGGCCCTGGAAGATGGTGAATAGTGTTTGACATGAAGCACTGGTCAGAGGTCAGAAGAGTGGAAACTGTAAAAGTCAGCCTTACAAGGCTTCATTAGGGAGCAAAGACTCCATTGGCAACTGGACTAGGGGCAGTTGGACTTTATTCTACTCTGACAGAACATAAGTCTTAATTTTTTCCATGTGCTGATAATTCAGAAGCCTGAAAAAAAGGGTAGTGGACAAATTAATATGGTGAAGGAAATTTCAGGGCAGCCCCGCTCTGTCGTCATGATTGTTGCCATGTTTGCTTCTGCCCGTGATGGAAGTAGTTGGCTTATTGGTGGTGGCTTCATTCATTAACTCACAACGAAGCCCACACCATACCAAATGATGACAGGGAAGCCCACCAAAGGGAACTCTATTTTGGATCTCTTTACTTGCTGCAGCTCCAAAACACAATGAAGGTCAGCACTCAAAGGCATTTCTTATGCAGGATGTGATTACTAAAAGGGACCCTGGAGTCCCGAACTTCAGTGATAGTTCCTATGGGAAATGGAATACTTGGTAATTAGCTAAATACAATCAATATCATAGGGATCATATGATCATATATAATCAGTTCGTTGTTTTAGAAAGATAAACTTGGCAATGAGAGGATTGAAGAACGTGAGACGGGAAGGGCAGTTACTGTGCTTTGCAATAGTTTACAGGAGACTAGAAGCCTCCTCAAAAAGAGGCAATGGGAATGAAGAGAAGCTTGAGTCAGGGCCATTAGTAGCAGGTGAACATTAAGGTGCTAAAGACAGTGACGTACGTTCATGTGGTGGAGTGGGCTGCAGGGACAAAAATGCTGACTGACAGGAAGATAGGGGGATTGGTTGGTGAATTTAGGGATTCAGGCACCGCACCGTCAGTTAAAACAGGAAGTACAGGTAAAAAAGAGAACTTTTTGCAGGGAAATAACGCCATATGACACACATGATTTTTGAGCACATTGCATTCAAGTCTTCAAGTGATCCATGTGGAACTTTCCGGAAGGAATTATAAATCTGGGTCTGGAGCTTAGAAAGGAGGTTGAAATTGGTCATATATATTTGACAACATATGGTACATTCTCGCCTTTCCACTTTGAATTTTATTTTCAATAAAGAAAACAAGCCAAAGAGAATGTGTATTTACTTCCTTCTGTGATTGTATGTCCTTAAAATAGAGATCATCTCTCTTTTTTTCACACCACAACATATTGAATTGCTGTGGTGGGAGGGAACCAATCCTGAAGGATTACATAATGAATTATTTCATTCTTTGAGAAGATAATATGATGCAAATTTTAAAATGGAGAGAAAGTTTGTGGTTCCTAGAGGCTGGACAGGGAATGCTAAAGGAAAAGAGTATAGGTTTTTAAAGGGCAAGATGAGGCATTTTTGTCATGATAGAATTCTTGTGTACTTTGTCCACAGTGGTAACTCCTTGAACATACACATGTGATATGATTGTATATAACTGAAAGCATATATACACATTAGTACAAGGAAAGCTGGGTAAGATAAGATACATGGATTATATCAATTTGGACACCCTGGTTTTAATACTGTACTATAGTTTCTAAGATGTTTCCCCCAGGATAAACACGATAAAATAGTTTACAGTATTACTGAATCATAAATCTGATCTAAAATCATTTATGCCCATGAATCTAAAATTATTTCAAAGTAAAAAAACCTTCGTTTTAAACAAATATTGAAGCAAGATCATTTAGAAGAGGGAAATGTGTTTCTCCTCACCTTTTCTCAGTCTGCTTCTTGATTGAGAAATTATTTGTAGCAGTCTTATCACAACAATACGATCTGAAGAGAATAAAAATATCTCTCAAGGCTAATGACTATTTGCTGCCTGTAAGATGGAGTGGGGTAAAGAAGCTGAGAAAAAAAGAGTAATGGAAAGAAAGAAGGAAAAGAGTCATTAGAACCAAGCAATTGAGGCCCAAGCACAGGCCAATTTAGCAGCAGTTTCTTATTATGGTTTTGATTTTAAACGTCTCCTGGAGCTTCACGTGATACAGACTAGGTTACCAGCCATGGCACTACCAGTAGGGGTAGAACCTTGAGGATTTGAGACCTAACAGGAGAAAGTTAGATCTCAGGGTCTTGACCTGGAAATGGAAACTAGACCAGCAGCTCCTTCCTCTCTCTGCTTCCGGGTCACCACTAGGTAAGCGGCTTCCTGCCATACGCTCCTCATCATGATGTGCAACCATGCCACAGCCCCAAAACAAGGGAACCAACTGACCACCGACTGAAGCTCACTTCCATGAATGCCTTCATTGGGACTGCAATGGCTGCCTTGATGTTCTAAATCAGTTCAAAATTAGAGGTTTCCTTCTTTCAGTTGATTTTCTCTGGTATTTTGTCACAGCAGCAGAAAGCTGGCTACCACAGTTGTTGTTACTATGACATGGCTTGAGGGACGAGGAGTTAGTTCACAGAATACTCAAGTTTCTCTGTGGTGAACACGACCCATCTCTATCCTACGCTAGTCAGTCTAACCACCAGCAACCCACGATGTCATCCCCTGGGCAACAACCGGCACCTGATCCAGTGACTACCAAGCAATGCATAGAAGTGGCCTGATACTTCCTTAACCAAATCACTCCTAAAAAGTTAAAGAAAACTTGCATAAAAAAGGATGGAATCTGGAAGTCTGATAAATGATTCCCTTGTACATAAAATTAGTGAATGATGCTAAACATGACCACCTGAGACCCTCCTTCCCCGAATCGGCTCAGCCCAGCTACACTTCCAGATTCTTCATCACCACCTGCTGGTGAACCCTGCTTTCCTCCGATTTTGTTTTGATTTGATTTCCTCAACATGAATCTATATGTCTGATTATTCTAGGAATTACCTCATTTTTTCTTATTATGAAATCTGCAGTACCTTCTATTACTTCTGCATCTCAAGCAAGTTCTTCCTTACTGCTAAGAATTACAACTTGTATCTTCTTGGAGAACAAAGTCTCATCAAGGCAATTGAGGATCTTATCAAAGCCACTCTTTCAGCAAAATAAGCTTCCAGCAGATGTGTGGATGGTTTGAGTTTCCCATCGCCACCAGTTATATCCATGCACCTGTTTCACAGTCTGCATGAAGGATGCATCCGTCCGCTCCTCTAACTGTCCAGTCATCCATACAGTGATATCACACCTGTTTCCTTTTCAATATACCCTTAACCAGATGTTCTCAACTATGTTTCCAAAATCAGGTTTATTATCTTTTTCTCTATGTCCAGCTTCTCAAGAGACAGTGATAGTCTTCAACTATTTCTATTAGGTACAAATGTTTTGTTCCTATTTAACATCATTTATTCATAATTTTCATTTGTGATACCGCTGATTCTTATTAGCATGTATATTAATTGATAGTAAAATCTTCATTTATTTCATTATTCTGTGCAATAGTCTAGAGGTCTACCATCCTAAGCGGTCGTTGTAACTTTCCTGCCCACTTCATCTGAAAGTCATTATTAACTCTTTGCTCTTCTAAAGAAGAAAGCTTTATCACAACAGCAATCTTAACAATATCAGCACTTTATAGAGTGCATCGGGACTAAGCTTCTTTCTTTCTCTTTAATTTGTACTTATGAGAGAAGAAGTAGGTAAGACTGTCTAACAAGTAGGTAAGACTCTGGTTAAATTTGTACTTTTCTAGAAATTACCCATTCAGCTAGACTGGAATTATAAAACACCAAGAAAGAAGAAGCATCGAGATTTAACTACTGCGAACCCATTCGAGGAATAGGAAGCTGAGGTAGAGTGGTGACTTAAGTGAAATGACTTAGGTGTGGAAGATTAATATGTTAAACACCGTATGGTTTCTCGGACTTGGAAAACCCAGAACACAGACATTCTCTGGAACCATATGAAGTGATAGCCGGAGCCGGGCAAAGGGACAGGGAAGGGGTGGGAGGGTAGAAGATGGGAAGGGATTGTGAAGTCGATGTGATACATAGATGTACGAAACACCCAAATTCATTGTAAATACTATGCAGTATATTTGTATATTAATAAAAATTGTGGGGAAAAGAAAAAAAAAACACCAAGAAACACGGCTCTCACCTCACTTTTATCTTCACTCAACTCAAGTGACATTAAATTTAATTTTCTGAGCATTCCTTGTGGCTCTAAGCAAGTAATTCCAACAGGGCAAAATGTACTATGAGGTCAAAGAAAAAACTTCTCAATAAAAATATTTTTGTTGTAGTTAGCTCACCCTCTTTGCTTTCTAATCTTGAAAATATGACTTACAAGATGGGTAACATCACTGCCAAAACGCTCCATAGTTGTTAATGGTCCACATCAATTACTTCTCGGTTGTTGAACTCTCTACTTAACCCCTCATAACGTTTCAGAAGACACCCCAATCAATGTTCTAGCTTAGTGATGGCTTATGTTAACACGAAGAGATCAGTACAGTTTTGTGCTATTTACCTGCATATTTATTTTTATACGATGTCTTTTAAGTCTTCCGTAATGTATACGGAGACGAAAATTTCCTTTTTTGCATTTTTATCATGACACAGACAAGTCCAATTTCTGTGCCACAGTTGAACATACTTGAAGAAGAACATTGGCGAAATCCAAACAGTGAGATTACTTGTTTCCAGATAGAAGAGTCACTCTGGTGGCTAATTTCTTCTTTTTACAAAAGTGATGACAACAATATTACAGGGAAGTCACCAGTACAAGGAGTCAGTAGGCAAGTGTGAAGCACCTCAGCAGTTCAAGTCACCTATTCTTAAGAAACCCGTGTCCAAAGCCCAGGAAGGAAAGAATCACAGAAAAGAGAAACATACGGAGCACAATAATGTAAACAGAACTTTAATCACAGAGAAGGAGCGAGCGAATGAATGAAGAAATGCCACGCAAACGTCAAAATAACTGGTTTGGAACAGGGTGGGAAACATAACCAGGCAAAACAGAAAATTTGCAAGAGCTAAACAGCAAAAAGAAAACTAATAAAAAAAGTCAAGGTAACAAAAGTGTGGGAAAAAAAGAACTCAGATCATCTACCTGGTTCCTTAATGGCCCAGGATAGTAGGAAATGGACCAAATGTAAACAGGACTTTCTACGAGAAATGGGGTAGGTGCACATCAACTCAAAGGCCAGGTTCTAAAGATGTGGCACTCATGGGCTTGGTGCAGAAGAGTTCCAGTAGATGTGCAATCTTGGAGAAGGTTTCAGGCAGAAGTAACATCATGATGCAAAGAATTCAGGTTTCTCATTGCATGTTCTCAAGTACTGAGTAACAACTGAAGAGAAATTGGGTAGCCCTAACAGAGGCCGAGTTAAGAGATCAGCTCTTAAAGTAGAAGAAGAGCTTTTTTTTTTTTTTTGGCTAAGTAGAATATAAGACAGGAATCAAAGGAAATATATTCCAGCATTAGACAAACAGTAGAGAAAGCACTCTACCCATGCCTTGTTCACAGGAACATTTTTCAAAATCCTCAGTGGGAACTTGAACCAAAGAATACTCCAAACTATATTATACCTTATATAACCTTGAGTGTTCCCACATAGTACCAGAATAAATTTATCCTTCCGTGTTTCCTGGCCTAGTGTCACCTTCACATCACTACATCTGTACTCTGGAGTTATGGTAAGAAAGAAAAAAGGGAGAAGGGATATACTTGAATGTAAGCACTGGGATTGCTAAGCGATTGACTAATGATGGGTAGGGTGTACAGCCTGGATCCTCTGGCCAAAGGTATGATTCATGTCTCAGACAGGAAGAGTTCTACCACACTATTCAGAATGTCATGCAGCATAAACTTTATGAATTATTTATTTATAAAAATTTCAATGTAATGTTTTAAATCATAGTTACTTACAAGTAACTGAAACCAAAGAATGGTCAAACATAGAAAAGGAAAAGCTACAGACCATGGCTAGAGTTTTCTCAAGCACACTCAAAACAAATGATTTCAGAAGCAGCTGCTTATAGACTCTGCCTACGCAGAGTATAATAGTTCCTTCTGTTTTATTCAGATGAGCATATACAATAAAGGTGAATGACAAATACGACAAAATGAGTCAACTGAGTCTGTGAGTCCCCTGAGACAAAGTATGAAAATGATAAAAGAAGACAGAAAATAAATGGAGACAAAGGAAAACAATGACTTGGGGTGACAAGCTAAGGGCAATGACCACGCTCTCTGTAACTAGAGAAGATTTTAGTAATTCCTGTGTCAGCCTTTTATTGTGATCTCCACTCACCATTTCTATATTCTTTAATTAATGTAAACGTGAGATATAAATATGATCTAAAAACATGTGAAAATTGGTTTTGTGAAATGAAAAACATGTTCATTGAGAGTTTATTTATAAGCCAACCGCTATTTAAAGTCCCTATTAAGCCAAATAAAATATTATTTATATCAACAATAGACAAATAAGAGAGTCTGTGTTCCCAGTAATGTTGGCCCAGATTGTTTTTTTTTTTTTTGCACCACCCTCCCTTCTGAACAAAAAAACAAAAAACCAAAGATAGCATCCAAAAGCAAACAGGATTTTAAGCAATTAGTCAGTGGTGGGAATACAGAAACATAAGGAAAGCACTGAAAGCCAGTTTTCCTAGTTGAAAAGAAAAAAATTGCATGATTGAAATGAACTTTTGGTGGAAAGAATACAAGTCAATGGGGCTAGAGGAATAGCTCAGAGGTTTCAGTGTCTGCCTAACATGCTCAAGACCATGGGCTCGATTCCCCAGCACCACATAAACAAGAAAAAATAAAAAATAAAAAACCTTAAAGACTTAGTCTTCCACAATGGGAGCCTTTATAAATAATGCCCAAACCTACTTCAAGCCAATAATCTTAAAGTAAATTCAAGCAATTAGCCAAGTAACAACCAAACACATCAAAAGAGTTTTTAAAAATGTTTTCTTTCATCTAGATAGCTCAAGATATTTTGTTATGTAAACTTAGATTGCAAAGTGCAGGAAGTTTTAGCTACACAATTGAGCATCCCTGATCCAATAATTTGAAAACTGAAGAGTTTCAAAATCTAAATTTTTTTGAGTACCAACATGACACTACATGTGGGAAATAAAATACTGTAAAACATTGTTTCATCACAAGATTTTTAAAAATATTGTGTTACCTTAACCATCAGCCTACGTATGCAAATTGTGTATGAAGCATGCGTGAATTTCACATTTAGATTTAAGTCCCATTCCAAAAGAACTCATCGTAAATGTGAATATATTCTCAAATTTTAAAAAATCTAAAATCCAAAATACTTGGAGTCCAAAGCATTTTAAATAGACAATGAATGTCCAACCTGTAAAAATAAACTGGACTCTGAGGAACTTTTCAAGCAATTTAAAATAATTGAAAATTTTCCAAATATATTCTCCAATCATCATGTATTTATGTTAAAATTTCATAGGCACAAATTCGCTCTAAATATCTTTCAATATCATTTAATATGATATATATAATGAATCAAATAAAGAATCACAAAGTTAGGAAAAATCACTGAACTAAAAGTAGTAGATATCCAAACTTGTAAAATTCAGGACAGGCAAGATTTAGAAGAAAATCTGTATCTTAAATGTATGAATTGGAAAAAAAAAATGAAAGTCTGAAGTTTAATGAGCTTTCAGGTCAATAAGTCATTTAAATCCAACAAAAGGGAGTGATAATGGCTTGACTATGAATTATTGTAGCAAAAAACAAATATACAAATGAGAAAAACAGACATAGATCAATTTATAAACACTTGGAGAGATTGATGGAAGGGAAAAAGAGAAAAAACAATCAATATCAGAAAACAAAGGGATTATGCTACTGCCGATGCAGACATTATAAATAACAATAGGAGGAAAATCAAATGTCATACCAAAACTTCAAAGTAGATAAAATGGACAATTTATCATAGATGCACAAATTAGGAAGCTCAGAATTCTCCTAAGGAGAATTCAAAACTTTCCCATAAAGAAAACTGAAAGCTTAAATGGATTCACCAGTGAGCTGCTTCAAATATTTAAGAGAGAAATATATTCCCTTTCATGAGAAATTTTCCATAGATAAGAAAAAGAGAATATATTTCTCAGGTAATTTCATGAGGTCAAGATAACCTTCGTCCAAAACTCAGCAAGGAAGAAAAATAGCAGGTCAATCGCAGTGTTGAGCAGAGATTCAAATATGGTAATAAAAATATTAGCAAATCCAGCTACACATAGAAATAATGCAATTTGAGCCACTTTGATTTGCTCTGGAAATTTAAAGTTGCTTTAACATGAGAGAGTCAATCAAGGTAATTCAGCCTACTTACTGAATATTACGATAATGTGCTTAGAGGCAGAAAAAATCTGATAAAAATCAGCATCCTGTTGAGATAAATATTAGCAAACAAACAGGAAAATCAGGCCTCATATTTAATGGGGACACACTGAAATAAATTTTTGAGATCAGCTATGGACAAGGATGCCGTCCTTATTTCAGTTTAACGTCGTACCGGAAGTCCAGCCACTGCAGCAAGGAAAAAAATATCTAATAGAATAACTACGGATTAGAAAGAAATCAAACTGGCATTTTTCACATGATGAGAATCTTTATAGAAAAAAAAATTCACATATTCCCCTAATTAATCTAATGGTTAGAATTAATGAGGATGTAGCAAGCTTGCCTGATTCAAAATCATTCTACAAAAATCATTCGTGCTGGGAGTTTCAACGTGGGCAGTGATTTTAAGCACACTTGCTGTGTGCGTTTTTATTAACATTTGGCCATCCACAGGACCCTGAAGATGCAGTACCGTCCCTGATAGAATCTCTCCACTTGACTGATGAAAATGTTTAGGTAGCGCTCATACCCTGAGAAGAAGCTGTACTCATACATAGAGTCATTTCAAATCTTACTTAATGGTTACTTTTGACACAACCTCGTTTATGCTCACCGTTCCTGTTTGCTTCCTCTCTTATTTTACCGTTTAAGATTCTTTGTAAAGCAACAATTTCCTTCATATCTTTTACAATAGAAGGCACAAAAGTGTGACAGAAGCTATTTTTCTGTTGAAAGGTACTAGATATTCTCCCCAAAATAATCTACTTTAAAATAGGCACTTAACAACCTTATGTTTCCCCCTTTCCATCAATGAGAACTGTATTTTCTTTCACCCTGGAAGTGGCGAACTGTGCATAAGCCTTATCCCAAAGGAAAAGTTCTCCCAGAAGGAAAGAATGATTTGATAAAACCTTTATTGCAAGTCATTGTCAATAAAACTGAAAGGCTTTCTTAAAGACTAAGTCAAACAATTGCTTGTCATCCACTGCTCATTAGATAAAAATGATTTAGATACAAATTTCTGGGCACCAACAAGTACCACTTGATTCATTTATTGTTAAAAATCTACTGGAAGCCCAAAGAGCCCTTAGCAGAGGTTGGCAGCCTCAGCGTCACCGTCATCGGGCCTAAAAGCCGCACAGAAAAGCAACGTCAGACCTCATGTAGGGATTCGGTTTAGAACTCTGGCAAGCCTCCTGCGCTCCCAGGGGACCTGCTCCCTCTTACAGAAACACCGTGCACTTAAAATGCCTAAACCACTTTTTTCTCTAGCAAATGCCATCAAGTACCACACCGTTATTGTAATAACCTACATTATATGTTCATTAGACATTAACAGCACAAACACTGACATTCTTTGCCTTGCTTGCCATGGCACGAGAAAGCGTAAAGGAGACTGTCAAGTAACAAAGCGATTTTGTTAAATATCCCAAAACTAATTTGCTATTATTCCGCCTGTCAGGGGGGAAAAAAATCAGAAAACACAAATTCATATCATTTTCTGTTAACCAACTAAAAATAGAGAATAAAATGTAATTCCACTAGAAAAAAATGAATAAGTACTTGAAAACCATCACACTTTATAAAGGTCTAGCTTTTGGAAACCATAACCCTGTCATTAAATTATTTCCACAGATCCATTCACACAGTCATGTGCTGAGTCGAAGAGGAGGAGGAAAGATCATTTCTTCCTCCAAATTTGGTATCCAGCTTTCTAAAAAAAGACAAAAGCACATTTTATCATCCTGGAAGAAGTGACTTCAGTGAAGCAGATAAAGTGTCTAATAAGGCCTAATTATCTCATGTTGTGATTCTTTTTAAAATCACTTTTAACCTCAGGAAGAATTTTAATTATCTGGTATAATAAAGTCTTTCCTTATTTCACCCCCTGTAGGAGAAAAACATGTTAAACCTTATTTTTGTCAAAAGATAAGAGCAATATTAAGTTTAAATTGGTGTCATTATGAAATATTTGATATCTGGATTACAAATTTCAACCTCAGTAATTAGTTGATTGGTCACAAAAAGAGTAGCGTTCCACCACCAGCCCCTAGAAAGAGGCCATCAGAGCTATCTGCATGCACACAATACACCAGGGACAACTGGGGGAGACAGAAAAGTGCTCTTTCTATTCTGGTAGAGTCTTGTGATTCCAAGGTTAAATTATTGAAGCAGTTTGGGAGGTACTTTTTAATATGATTTTCAAAAAGTTTTCTCCTCATTATCAACTCTTTAATAAACACTTCAAAGTTTCTGTGAGTTTCTCCACTGGGAAAAATATTAATTCATGAGTCTTCTTCCCAAACATACGCTTCGTTCTCTCATTGGGATTCAAGAACTCGGGAAGGAAATGTTATGCAAGTGTCTGCATATGGAAAGATAAAGTTTTCCTTCCTCCTCTTCTCGTTTCTTCTGCAAGCGCATTTGCTCCATGCTTGGCACAGAAGCTTCATCTTGCAACATGATCCTGGCATGAGACGCAGTCTCACCAACTCATGCGAGGTCTCTGAATCAACTTTCCAGTCTCCCCCTCTCCTATTCCTTCCTGATCTATGTAAGATAACAATAATAGCTAGGCATTTTCCAACAGATTTATTCAATTTAAATTTCACGACTCTGTACCAATGAAACAATTAATTGAAAATGTGCAGCGGCTTTGAATGCGTTTTCAGACATGCCTCTAGTAGACCAATCATTTTACCACCACACTGACCATCACAGGGGTTTTAGAGAAGTAGTTGTTCTCATGTTGCATGAAAATAACATTTAGGTATTCATAATTTCCAGAATAGAATGGCATTGTCCATATACCTATGTTTTATACAGTTGTCTCAGACATTTACTCCAGAACTGAGTATAAGTGAAACTTTAAAGCAGACCTACATCCTGATTAACTTCATGCTGAAATAAAAGCTACAGAAGTACATATGTACAAAATGCAGTTGCGTCATATCTCAAGGAACTCCAATTCGATTTGACTTTTATTACAAATAGAAGCTTATGTCTTATTTTAGTGAGATATCATGAGTAGCGTGTAAGTATGAGTGGGAAGACAGTGAGCTGCGGGCATTTAGGGGCCAAGATGCGGACGAGTTCTGTCATCTTGTAAAGCCATAGTCGGTGCGAGCTTACACCCTGGAAGGAAACGTGGAGGGCCACAGAGGAAGATTTTCTGAGTCAGGGAAAGGGGCAAGAGAAGATGGGTGAAGAACCAGCAAGTCCCGTGGACCTTAGATATGCACAGCAACACAAAATAGATGGAATAATTAAAATCGGAAGAATTAGTTATGAGAATTTCTGTGGCATGCATTGAAACTTCATTTCTACGTGACAGCTTTTTTCTATTTCTTAAATTTACTGTTGCTTAAGTTATTTCTTTCTAAAGCTTTTTAAATATAATTTCTTCCCAGAATTCAGTTATTTCATAGAACTAACTGGAAGGGGATAGTGGGAACTAATGGAGAAGACTAGGGTATGGGAGGGAAGGATTTGTAATATTGATGCAATATACATGTCCACAAAATACTCAGGTTCAATCTAAACATTATGTATTTCATATACGCATATCAATAAAATAGGGGGAAATACATAAAAATAATCTCTGGACGAAGTGGAGGACAACATTCAACTAGTAAACATTGTATGAAACCAAGAAGTTATGCAAGATCTGTGTGTGCCAGGTAAAATTCTAAGTATTTTATTCATTATGTAGGAAAAGATCTTACTCACAGACGATCTCTGGCAAGGATGAAGGATGTGAGGAAACCGGATACCAAGAAATGGGTCAGGAAAGCTGGAGAAGTGAGTTGCCCAGGGCGGGACACATGCAGAGCAAGAACACCATCCCTCAGCTCTCAGTGGCTTTGTAATTTCAGTACAGGGAAGAACATGACAATATGATGGATGCCCCATTTCTCTTCCTCCTTGGGTAATATCATTTAGGATCTCTTTAGTGCCAGAGTCAATTTCAGGGCCTCTTCAGAACATGATTGTATCTAGGGCCATTTAAGTTCCAACTGTGAGATCGGTCTGTAGGACATTTTTCTAAAATGAATTGTTACATGTTTTGGTCTCTGCTTCTGGTTCTCACTGACTTTGCTAGATGGGATATTTTAAAAGTCCTGCTTTTGACATAAATGAGCAACTTGATTCTATCTTTCATGCAGGGAAAAAGATTGCTATTGCTATACCAAAGGCCAATCTCTCTTGTTCCTCTAAGAAGTAGCTGGCTGGAAAAATGTGATCAGATTTCATCTCCTCTCTGTCTCTTCCACCTGAAAAGACCAAGAAGGGGATCAGAGAGTGATCAGGACAGGATAGGGACTGTGCACTGCAGGAACTCAAGGATATAACAACTCCCTTTAGGAAAAGAAATTACTGAGACTCCTTCTTATGCCATGAAACACTTCAGTATGAAAAAGGAAGGGTGACCCAAGAGCTATGAGATGGCAAAGAAGAAGTAGTCTGTTTAGCAATATTGCCAATGTCTGTCGAAGGTCATTCTAGACCAGCACAGTACTAGATTATGAAAGCACGTGGTGGAAAATAGGCGCGCAGTTCCTTCCCTTATATGCTTTATAATATACCAGAAGAAAGACCAGATGCAGCTACATACATTATTAATTATGGTCACCATAAGATTTATAGCCATAGTGCAGCTTGCAGAGATGACCTGTTCCTGGGATCAGAGAAGGCTTCCTTCAGGAACTGACACTTAAACCAAAGTTCTGAAAAACGACTCAGCTTCTCTAAGAAGAGGGTTTCAAGCAGAGAAAGGCTGTACTTGAAGGCACAAAAGTAGAAGCACACATGGTACATTGGAGGAGCTAGCAGAGGGCTGCTGGGAAGGCGGTGGAGAGGACAGGACATCCAGCACTGTGGTTCCTGGATAATTCAGGTGAAGCAATTATTGCCATGGTAACAGATGAAAGTAGAAAGTTTTCTCACATTGAGCACTTCATATAGACTACTCAAATAGCTGTCCTCCAATCAACCTTTATGAATCCAAAGCACCTTGTGTCAAGCTCAGCAGAAGGTGCTCAGTGAATGGAGGTTGAATAATGAATAAATTAATCCAAAATGTACAAGTGTGTATAAAATCCATCTTTCACACATTAAAATCTGTGCACTGGTCCATTTGCTACAATATTGGGAGATCATATAATTTTCCGGGTCCCTTGCATTTGAGAAGGTAGCCTAAAATTGTTACGTGTTCTAAACCACTATGCTCTCAAATTAATTTTTAATGCAATGTGTGAATACTTTTCAGCCATTCTGGTTTTTTTTCCAAGAGAAATAAGAAAGATTTTTAAAGGACATATGGGAGAATTGATATCCAGGACATATAATACGATCATAAGTGGCTGAAAACACAATGGACAGTGAAATGGAAGTCCTCCTCCCTACAAAATTCATCCACGATTCCAACACAAATTTCTGTATCCTCATTTCTAAAGTCATTCAGCCTAATTTTCGGAATTTAATTTTTAAGTGTCTTTATTTATCCCCAAAGTTATTTTTACTAGTATGTCTGTGGTGCTTAAGGATTACATTCGTCCTAGGGTACCAGTGCACGCACAGTTAGTGTCCCGACTGTTTCCCTCCCCCTGCCCCTCCTGCCCCTTCGTCTCCTCCTTTCCTTAGATCCCCTTTCTATCCTCACAAAGTCTCTCTGTTTCCCACTATCTCTTATTTATTTTGATTTCTTAATTATTTATATATCAAGAAATGCCTTTTGGAGAGCCGATGTTTGTTCCAGTTATTCAAATTGCACTCCTATTTTTTCCATTAATTCGTATTTACTTAGCTGCTCACAATAGCAGATACTATGCTAAAGAGTGGAGAGAGACACAAAAGAGGAAACCACACTGTTTGCTGTCCGTATCACTAGGTAGTAGCCTGGGACGGTGGTGCCGTCTGTAATCTCAGTGCTGTGGGAGGCTGAGGCAGAAGGACGATGACGATGAGCCCAGCCAGGGCAACTTAGTGACTTACCAAGGCCATATTTAAAATTAAAATGGGATGTAGCTCAAAGGGAATGTCCTGAGTTTAATTTCCAGTACCACAAAAATAAATAAATAAATAAATCAGGCAAACTACCTAGACAACAAGTGTTGATGTGTCTCAGGTAGAGAAGCTGTGCTTGGAGCTGTGAGGACATGATGAGAGGAACATCACTTCTACTTGGGGAAGAGTGATGGAGAGCTTGCGCAGAGGAGGCAGTCGAAGCGGGAAAAGCTCTTAAACAGCTGGCATTTTTCAGAAGGTCGTATGTGTCTTCCATACAGGCGAGAGACAAAGAGCCATCACAGTCAGACAGAGAAAACAACACAGGCGAATGCACAGGCAGGGGAAGTGAGTGGCAAGTCTCAGAGAACTTCATGTAGTCAGGTGTGGGAGAGCCTGGACGTGGGCAAAACGGAGGCACATCAGGCCACAGGTGTCCCGCATTGATGAAAGAAGAGGTATGGAAGGCTCTCGAGCAAAGGAATAACAAAGCAAGAAATGTAACTGATTGCTAGGATGAAGGAGAATTCCTGAAAATTTATGTCTAAAATGCAAGTTGTAAAGAGATTTTTATGTTTCTATGAACATATTGGCAATTATGTGCTAGAGTTTGGGTCCTGGATATCCTGCAAAGGCCCATGGATTGAGGGGTTATTCCCCAATCCAAGGCACTACTGGGAGAATGTTAAGAGGTGGAGTTTACTGAAAGGAAGTTAGGTCATGGGGGTGTGCTCTTGAAGGGAACAGTGGGACCCTCGGCCTCTCAGTTCACTTATGTTTACTTCCCAGCCACCCCGAGGTGAGCAGTTTCCACTGCCATGGCATGCTGCTGGCCCCAAACCATCACGAGCCTAAGCCTCCAAAGCTGTGATTCAAAGAAAAGCTTTCCTCCCCGTAGTTTGTTTTTCTCAGATACTTTCCAATAGTAATCAGAAGCTGACTACCACACTTTGTATTAACGTACACGAGCTTATAGTTAGTTAAACTTAGAAAACATCTAATCAGTATCCTTGGTTCTCTGAGGAATCGGAGATGCAAAGAAGGCAAAGGCTATACAGAACAAAGTCACGTGACCTCAGTCTGGCCCAGTTCTCCTCTCTCTTCCTGTCTTCCCCCTTCACTAATCAATGAATGACTGGCTATTTAAAAGCACTAAGTGGATGCTGTTTCAAGAAACTAAGCAATCATTTCTTTGTAACACAACCCATCACTTTATTGTCTTTGCATTCATATGTTTAGGTATTACATTGTGCAGGCCTAAAACTATAAACAAAAAAAACTGATAACAGAACTTTTTCTGTTAGACCAATGAACTATTAATAGTACCAAAGATAATGATCACTGACATTTATAAATATGATTCACATGTTTTCAGTTTTTTGACTGTGGTCATATAAAGGGAGTCTTTTACTCTTTAAAAAGCATAAGCATTGGTTTGAATCCCAGCTCTGTTACTCATTAGCTGCATAATCTTTGCAAGTCGCTTAACCTCTCTATGTTTCAGCCAGATAGGCATAATAATAGAATCTATTTAATACAGCTGTGGGACTCTCAAATTGAACAATGTACTAGAACTGCCTTTGCCTATAATAGATATAGTCATGCACCATGTAATAACATTTCAGTAATGATAGACCATATACACAATGATGGCCCCACAAAATGATACTGCTTAGTGACTTCATAGCCATCTAAGTTTGTGTAAGCATACTCTGTGATGTCCACACAAGTATAAAACTGTCTAGTGTCACACATTATTCAGAAGAGAACATTGGGATTAGGTGGATCATGACTATACGGATGGTGTTAGTATTGTAACCATTGTGGTTCAAATGGCTCAGCTAAGCACATAACTTTTCAGAATGGGCCCTTATCTTAGATCACTTTCCAGTTGCTGGGATGAAATATCTGAGCTATATTTGGCTTGTGGTTTCTGTCTATGACCAGGTGTCTCCAAGGCAGAAAGAACACAGCAGAATGAACTACAGAGTCCTACCTTCATCACACAGAAGCCAGGAGGAGCCACAGAAAAGAACACACCCAGGTCATGCCCTGTGACCCTCCTTCTACCAATCCAAGCCTCATGCCAACATATTCAGCTTCTGAATTCACCAATGGATGAATCCACTAGGGAATCAACCAACAGAGCGCCCCATAGTCCAACTATTGTACAAGCACATGAAATATTTGGGAGCATTTTAGATCTAAACTATAACATTCCATCTTAACACTCAAAAGACTCACGTCCATTTCATTATGCAAAATGCAGTTAGTCTATCCATCTGTAAGAGTCAACAAAGCCTCAGCAGCTCCTACACTGCTCAAGTTACAGGTCCAGCATCTCCTCTGAGATGCAAGGCAAACTGTTAGCTGTAAGCACCAGGAAAAAAAATCATAAAGAAAGGTAAATACTTCCAACACATGATAGCACAGGGCAAACATTCTTGTACCAAAAGGGAGAGACGGGCGTGGGGATAGAAAGAGATAGGACCAATGCAAGATTGAAACCCTGCAGTACAAACAATAAATCCTATAGTTCCTGGTCCGGCCTTTGAGGCAACCTGTGCTAAAATGTTAACTTTAAACATTAGCTCTTGGCCTCTCTTGGGGTAGTTCTGCCTACTTCCTGCAGTTTTTCACGTCAGGCACCCACACTCGTGGCAACCAACTTATGGAGTCTCCGTTAGACTTTTGCCTCCATTCTCAGAGCTTACGCACACTGACCTCTCAGGGTCACACTACCTGGCCTGACCGGTTTTCTGCCAAAAATCTAGGAAGCCTCCTGGACCTCACAACCCTCATATTCTGCATGCCTGTGAAACTAGAGCCATGTGAACGAGGCCAGGTCAGCCTCCAGCTCAAGCAGCAGTCAGGACCTTTGGGATCACGGCTGCAGCAGTTCATGAGTAGCCACATCTCTGAGCTCTGTGAAATAAATCCTTGAAACTGATACTCTAGATATCCCTTCTGGGAAAGGACTAAGGAATTGGCTTCTCAAATGAAAGCAATGCAATTTTAGATTATTGAACCTGTAAAAGAGAGAGTCTTATTAATTTCTGAAGTGCCTTTATGCCATCTTTCCTATTATCCTGATGCAAAGTACTTGCTCTCTTTTTAGTGTTAATCTTTTCATCAACGATACTCTTCATGCCTTCAACTTTATGAGTACTTCTTTTCTGTTGAAACTGCAAATTGCTTCAATAATTTGGTTAATATTTGCCCCTAATTTTTATTATACATCAAGGTAAAAGCAGCCGACAGTGCCTGGGCCACAGCCTAAATGTTGAGCTGCCTTAAAATTTTTCCAACAGATTACTTAGTTGCCATGTCCTCCTTGTAGTTCTCATTGTCAGGTGAAGTCTACTTATATGAGCAAAATGTAAACATAGTTTTTTGCCAGAGTGTGACTCATACATGGCTTCTAGTCTAATTGCCAGTGGGATTCTTATTCTCATCTGAAAACTCTTGAGCCTGGCCTTTACAATATGTATTTCTATCAACATCCTGGGCTTCTGAGCTCCAACCAGAATCACCCACCAAGCTTGGATTACAGCATACTAAGGTTTCTCTAGTCAGCATCTCCAGACCTTTCTGAATTCTTTCTCCAAAACAGTTCCAAAGGCTTCTGAAACTCACAGTGAATTCCCAGCAATCAGCCTACTCCTGGTAATAAGATCTGTACCAAAAGCTTGCTGCTGGAAGGAGGAGTTTACTTTGGCTCACAGTTTCAGGCCAATATCAGCTGACTCCTAGGCAGAAAAGACATGACAGAATGGGTGGCAGAGGAAAGGTATTCAATGCATGGCAGCAAATCCAGAAGCGAGGAACCAAGAAGAGGAATACACCCTTCTGGGTCACACCACCTGCGATACATCTCCAAATAGACTTCGTCTTCTACTAGCACATTCAGCTACTGACTTCGGCAGTGGACGAACATGAGCATACTGATAAGTACAGAGTTTCTAGGACCCAATTATCTTCCAAACATATAAGACTTTGGGGATACTTTAATTCTAAACCATAACTGATCTTAATATAAACAAAGCCTATCTTTTATACATCACCAAAGAGATTATCAATAGTTGTTTCAAAGCTTATGCAATGATTTTATACAATCAAGTTAGATCTGGATGAGGTGATACTTTGACTGTAATTTGTCTTTTTATTTTCTATAGGATTTCTGGCTCTCATGTGCTCCATCGTTTGATTCAAAAAATAGGGAGATGCTATTTTGCAAAAATGATACTAAATTTCTCTTAAAATATCATAAATTCTGCTGAATGGTTGCTAATGAAGCAGTTAAAGTTCCTCCGATAGCAGAAATTCATCCATTCATCCCCTTATCATGAAGTCAAACACTAAGTTTCATCTTCCTAAAAATATGTACTCATTTGTTAAACAATACACATGTAATTGAAGTCATATGTGGTGAACACTTTGCTAGGTGCTAGCAATGCAGAGGCTTATCCATATTCGGGAGAACCACCAACGTACAGGGGTGTGTTCACAGCACGCCTGTGAGTAGACTGCATCCTTCATGTGGGCCCATTCTTGGGAGTGATGTGCAGGGGTGAAGAGAGTCAGGGTAGATCCTGCCTCACAGAGCATCATGTGGAGAAGACTAACAAAAACGGGGAAGCAGACACAAAGAGCATACACGTAGCTAAGAAAGGCTTGTGAGAACAAAAAACAGTTTAAAATCACTCTACCTCCTCCCATCTCCAAGACACAGAGGCTATGAAGATAGAGTAAGCAGCGAGAGCCACCATGAAAGCTAGTGATGCAGCTGAGGCCAGCTCAGGAGCCTTACATCCGAAGGACAGGAGAAAAGAGAATTAAAGCACAGGGACCTCGTGAGAGCAGGTCGCACAGTGGGAACAGAGGGAGAGACAAGCAGGGTCAGCATCACATGCCGTGTGCTAAGGCGTGGTCAAGAGTGTACATGTCTATTATTCTTAGTGCAACAGGATATCAGTGAAGGATCTCAAAAAGTGATGTGCAATCAAATCTTTTTAATTTGTCACCAGACATTGTTTAGGAGTGAATTAAACCGATACACACTGCTGTAGATGGTGTTGGGGAAAGAAGTGAAACTGTCAACCCATCCGATAATTCACTCTACAGCTATCATTAGAAAGGTGGAATGCAATAGAAGAGCAGTGGGGAAGTGAGTTCTGATTCTCTTTTTTTGTGACAGGATCTTTCTCTGTAGTCCAGTCTGGTCCTGAACTCAATTTGGAGTCCAGGCTGGCCTTGAACACACAGCAATCCTTCTGTGTTAGCCTCCAAAGTGGTCGGATTACAGGTATGCACCACTATACCCAGCTTATGTGTTACTGGGGAATTGAATTCAGAGCCTTGCAATTGCTAGGCAAGTGCTATAACCACTGTGCTGTTATTCCTCCAGTCTCACTTCTGGTTCATTTGGGTTTAAAACTTATGGTCCTTCTACTTATTTACAACTGGAAGATATGGAACAGGGAAAACTAAAAAATGATAGCAAATTGCTTGTCCTAGTTACTTTTTAATTGCTGGGACATAATTCCCAATACCCACAATTTAATGCAGGAAAGGGATTGTTTAGCTCACAGTTTCAGAAGGTCTCAATCCATTCATGGGCAGCTGGCAATGGCACCTGGGGTATGGAGAAGAACAGCTGCTCACTGCATGACAAGAGGAAGGATCAAGACTTAGTGAGAAGACTAAGCAGGAAAATACCCTTCCAAGCCACATCCTCAGGTATCTGCCACAACCTACCAGGCCCCGCCTCCCCAATACTGCTCAAGATCTGCAGACAATCCACCACATCCAAACATGGAAGGCAAAAGGGGACTTTCCAGATCCAAACCATAGCATAGCTTATGTGTGTGACTCAAGATAGTAGGTAAATAGAGACAAGAAAGACTGGTTTCATGAGAGAAAATGTATCCCATTTTTATTGTACTTATACAGAGAGACTGACATATAAAGGGGCAACTCACAGTAAATTAAATACTAATAGGCCTACACATCATGGATGTAGAAGTCTATGAATTATCCTGCCTCCTGCTGGATTAAACACAATAGAGAGTTGTTATCATCCCTAGATCCCTTTCCTCTCTAAGCAAAGAACATCTAATATTAAACTTACTTGGTAGAGTAACACCAGGGGTTGATAATAACCTAAAGAAATTTCATCTCCCCTCTTCCCAACCCAACTTTGCTTGGCACAAAACTACAGGTGAGTCCTGCATGAATTTAGTGTTGGAGAATGAAACAAGCAGCCTCCTGAAAATACCATGTGACTCTGAAATGTTGGTGTACTTCAGTGGTTAATGTGGCTATTCCAAGCGATGAACTTGGTTAGAGATAGGGGTAGGTTGGAATCAAGGTCAATATTCTCTAAGCAAGTAAACTCAGTCAATGGTGATATTTCAAATTCTCCTTACCACACCTGGTTCACAAATGGGCATGTAACTCAATTCTAGCCAACCCAAAGTGAAAGACAATCTAGGGTTCAGGTAATGTGTCACTAGGCCCCAAGAAGGAAAGACAGAACAGACAGTCTCTTTCGCATCACCTGGATCACACCTGGATTAGGGTTTAGGAACCATACCTGGATTAGGCAATTAAGAACCAGCCTGGATTAGAGTGTGAATGATGTGTGGGCCAGTGAATGAGGGAAGAACAACCACCCGGCTGTGACAGGCCCAACTGGGAACTTGAACTGTATAAACAGAAGGAAGAAGAAAGATTGTTACAGACAGCTTTTTCCTCTGGGAAAGCTCTCCTCTTTACAATTGTCTATGGACACTGACTTGCTACACACTGTAGATCTTTATCACAGATTCCCTCCAGTCTCAACTTGCACCTGTCTGATGATCCCTGATCTATGGTCTCCAGTCTTCACCATTGTTCTTTGAACAATCACTATCCACAGCAGACTGTTACTGGCTGTCCTACAGTCCCGGGTAGGTGTTCTACCTCAGAGCTGAGCAGCCATCAGACCCTCCGGCTCTTGCACATTCAGGCCACCAACTTGGACTATCTTTTCCCTCAGTCTTGTAAGCCTTCCAAATCGATCCTTTTTAATATAAATTTTTATCAATTCTGCCTTTTGTAATAACTGAAACTAATACACCCACATTTAGAATGAAAGCCCTCATGTTTATGCAGGAGCCCATCTTCCTCAACTTCCTGTTCTGTGGAATAAGGCTCCTCACTACTAAGCCATTTAGAGAACAGATTCTCTTGCTGACAAACATGTATCCTGGAAAAATAATCAAATTATTGTATGGTTAAATACATGAAAAGACAAATTCCCTCAAGGGTTCTATGATGTTCGTAAAACACTATTTAGACTTATTTGGTAGAAACATGTGTATTTTCTCATGAACTTATAGCTATATATCAAGATGACCAGAGTTTAGTAACAAGAAAACTGTCAACAATTTCAATATTTTTTAATAAATTTATAAAATTATAGAATAATTTTAAGAGATGCAGGGGAAAATCAAAAATACTGATTGCAAAAAAATATGAAAATATAAAAATAGGAACACATTGAAGATCCTTTTTTAGTAAATATCTCTAAAAAGGCTCTACAAAGGTGGTTCTCTCTCTGTCTCTCTCTCTCTGTCTCTGTCTCTGTCTCTCTCTCTCTCTCTCTCTCTCTCTCTCTCTCTCTCTCTCTGTCTCTTATCTCTTGATTTATTAGCTACCAAGTCAGATAAAAAGTAGAAGTGGTACTATTGAAGATAAGAGAGGAAAACTATCTGGAGGGCACCTCTGAAGTTGTAAACAGCAGGGAATTGTTTGAGCATCAAAAATGTCTTTGGATGGCAAGTTATGAAGAGAAAGGACTTTGCAGACTTTGTGATCCCCAAACCCTGAAAAGATCAAGGCACAAGAGCAAGAAGAGATTAATATGGATCATAAAAAAATACAAAGTTTAGAGACAAATTTGCCCTGCACAGGTGAACACTGAGGGCCCCTGATGGCAGAGAATGACCTAGACCACAAATACCAGCACACCCAGCAGAGAAAGCACATGTCTCCCTGTTTATATTGCTACAAGTCACAGAGCACCTCAGGGCCCAGATGTCACCGGTGAGCTCCTTGTGAGAGAACTCTAGCTTATGGTGTGCAATGCCTGGTCATCATGCACTTTGCCTAATTGGATCACAAGAGACCTACTCTATTGTTCTGATTACTCACAAAACTGTTAACAGAGGCATAAAGCTCATGGCAGTTAGAATTGTTTTGAAATATTCAATCTCTCAAAAAAAAACCTTTCAAAATTTTCATCTCCTCAAAAGTGAAGCAAACAAGTCTTTTTTTTTTTCTTCTTGAGGTTAAAAAATATAAACCATGGCACTTCTAACTGCAATTTATTCTTTAAGCAAAATTTCCACTAAACATAGTCTAACAAAATCATTAAATTGTTTACATAGAAATAAATAAGCACAAAAATGGGATTTATTATAAAATATGAAAAGAACAAATGGTCCTAGCAAATAAAGAGATGTCTAACTTCTTAATCTAACTACAAAAACTTTCCATTATAGCACCCTTTTAAAGATGGACTTTCCATGATGAGTTTTTATACTTATTAATTTATAAATGTTGACTTTACATATCATGTCACTATTGTCTTTCAACTACAGCTACTGAAAACAGTACAGGGCCTTTTGCGATGTGGAAAATACAACAAAATTTTGATTATTTTGAAATTTTCCCCTTTAAAATGACTAAACAAATTTCAGTTACCTCCTCCTCCTCCTCCTCCTACCAAAAAGTAACTATGAGTGTGACCACATAACCTAGGCTTTAAGAAATGTTTCAGTATCAACTATCCTGACTTTTTTTGACTCAAGGAAGGACATATACCAGAGAATGTCCTTCCCTCTGGGGGGAGAAAAGTGGTGTCAATCAGTATACCAGAAGGTTGTGCTTGTAGCTGGACATAAGACCCACCTTTGGCTGAGTACTTCCTTCCATTCTCTGGAATGACAGCTCTGTGTACAGTGGTGGTACAACCTGTCACCGGTTTCTGGGAAGTAGCAGAGAACTTTCCTGTTGGCTGATTGGAGTGCACAGTGTCAGGCACAAAGAAGGGCAGAAATAATGAGAAGCCTCGTGTGACACAGCAGTTCTCAGGCCCAGTGGTTTCTCTGGTGTTATGAGAGCAAGAATACCAATACTGTATGCCCACGATGCGACCCTCTCGTGATGTGATGCATGCCCTTCCGGGGGCACCATGACATCCAGGACTTGCATAAGGAGGTCAGCCATACTCAGAAGAATGGATGCCAGCCAGGTTCTACAGCACCACAGGGAATGTTCTGGCAACAGGATGAGAAGGCTGGAGCAACAGCAACCAGCAGGTTTGTTAGGAAAGCCCTGCAAGACTTCACCATAAAGACACCATGAGGCCCTCACAAGAGGACAGCTGTGAAGTCTGCTGCCATAGGACGTATACTGGGAGGACACCTGGGAGGACTTCCCTCTGGAAAACATCTGTGAGCCTCTCTCCATGAGGTCTTCCATGATACCAGTATTTATGTGAAAATTCACCGAAAACATTGCAAGACACTCATTTCTATCAAGTTAGACAGCACAAGATCATGTAGCAGTTCCGTGAATTTAGGGCCTTTAACTTGCCTTTCTCCCTTTCTGGAAGGATTTTTCAGATAAATACCTATTTTCTCTTCTCATCTGCTTTGGTTCTTTGTTAAATATCACCTTCTGAAGTAGTATGACTTCACCACTATTCTTGAAATAGTAATACACACACACACACACACACACACACACACACACACACACACACACACGGTACCCATCCAGTGCCCTTACTTAAATTATTTCAATACATTATATCTGATGCTAGATATATTTTGATTGTTTGACCGTTTGCATTGGCAACTGCATGGTAGAGATTTATGCCTATTTTGTTTACAGTTTTATTCCCAGATCTTAGATTAGTGCCTGACACATGGTAAAGCCATGATTATTGTTTGTCTATAAGTTAAAAAAATTCTATCCATACCATTGCCTATGGCCTCTCGGTTTTTGCCGTCATCTCCTTCCCTGTCTCAATCTAGCCACTCCAAGAGTCCCATCTTGACCCTTATTACCCCTACAATTCTCTCCTCTCCTGGCTAGTTCAATTTCTCCCACTGTACACATTCAGCAAACCCATCCAGATTCCTTTACCTATCTTTCTGGATTTTTTTTTCTTTGTTTGTTCATCTACTTGAGATAGATTCTCACTCTGCAGTCCAAGCTGACCCCGACTTCACTATGGTTGGCCAGGAGCTCTAGGTAATCCATCTGCCTTAACCTCCTGAGTGCTGGGATTATAGGCATGCACCACCACACCCTGCTTACATGGTGCTGGGGAATCCAACTCAGGGCCTTGAGCTTGCTAGGAACTCTAACCCCTGTGCTATTCCTCCAGCCCTCCATTCTATCTATCAAACCCAGCTCTTTGAGAACGGTGGAGACGAATGTGCTTGCTCATGGCCACTCTCTGGGCCTTGGGTGTAATATATTGTATGATGAAAACCCTACTAAAGTAAAACAAGATATATAGATGGAAATTTTATGGGATTTCATTTTTTTGTTCCAACTGTTTTTCAAAATTTTTGAATGTATATATGACTATGTTGAAATGTAAATACATGCCACAGAGTCTATATATTGTATAAAAAACAGAGCAAAGAACAAAAAAAAAAATGATGGCTCTAGAAAACCTACATTTGGGTACTTGACTGGAAGAAGACAAATATTTACACGTTATTGTGACTATTTTATTTTTTGTACCAAAGACAAATAAAACCAATATGGCAAACTTCCAGTCTAAATACAGTTTTACACAATCTATGACACTGTATGAATTCATGAAAAAAGGAGAAAAAGAGAAATTAAAAGGTCAGGGTTAGGGATCTTACTGAACTATGAATTTCATTCCTGCTTGGCTACAGTTATCTCCAGAAGGAGCGTCCACACACACAAGCATTCTCTTGCTGTCCCTCTAGCTTTCCTCCATAGTAAATAAGTTGGCGGCTACGTAGGTGTCTGTAAGTCTTTTATTTCTGCACTTACTGTAGGAAATTTTATTATATTTATCCCAGTAAGCTGTTGTTAAAATAATTTTTCACTTTAAAAATTAAAAGGTTTTTAGGTTATTGTAGTATCCTTCCACCTAACAGCCGAAATACAGACTATTTTTCTTCTAATGTGCATATACATGTAAAGAAAGAAACCAGAGCTAATGATGCCTAATGCTTTGGCTACTACTATTCCTGTGGTGTATTATGGTGCAGGTAATATTTTCAAAGACCAATACAAGTTTAAAACAAAAAAGTATAGATTTTTATATTTGTATACAGGTATTTTTGAACTAGCTTCTTCGAACTCACATGTGACTTACTCTTCTACAGTCTGTAGGATTACGGAACATAAACACAGTTAGCTTTAGGTGCTCTTTTTTGCTTACATAAACAGATTCAGTGGTTGCTGTTGTAACTTTACCCCTTCATGAGAAATCTCTTGTATCATGTCAAGGCAGAATTATATAGCTTACCTCCAGGTCTTTCCATCCTCTTTCTCTGAGTGTTTCATTATTGGATCTTGCATTTTGAACTCTGAAACACTTAAAAGAAAAAAAAATGTATCTAGCAAAAACAAACAAGCAAAATAAACCCAAAAATTTCAGACCCAGCTGCTTGGAAAATTCCTGTTTCCCTATAACACACAATTTATTCTTTAATTTAAAACAAACTATTAATAAGTCAAGAGTCAGCTAAGAGACTGGCATGTCAGGCCCAGAGGAAAGGCCCATAATCCCAGCACCGAGGCTAAGGCAGGTGTACTGCAAATTCCAAGCTCAGCCTGGTTCATTTCACAATGTAGTAGGATGCTGCCTCAAAGTCAAAAGTGAAAGTGGGCTGAAGATGCAGCTCCACCAGAAGCTGCCAGGCCCAAACCCCAGTACCATGGAGTCTGGAGAAAGGGGTGGCGGGAGCATCAGTGCCTCGCATGAAGCATTCAGCCGTGTACCTTAACTTCTTTGTTTACTGTATCTCATCAGTCGGGCAATACATACCAGGTTCATCTGGCAGTGAGCTGGAGTTACGACCAGGATGACTGCAGTCACGTCAAGCTGAATCTCTACAATTCCTGTGTCGCCAATCAGCTCCAACTATGGTCTCTCTAAGATTGCCAGATGTGTGAACCCTACTGCTTACCGTCTTCTCATCACAAGTCCTTAACTCTCATCAATCTCCTGTTTCCAGATGGAGCTCAGGACCTCCGCTGCCACCAATACTACTAGAGCAGCCCTCCTCCTATCTCTCCACTGCTGCCCATCAAACACTTGGCAGACTGGACAAGGAAACCACACAGCTGAGATGGCATGTCTTTCTTTGAGACCATGTTGTTCTTCAATTAAATTGAGACTAAAGGAATCTACTGAATGCTTAGGGTTATACCAATTATTCAAAATGAGCCTCGTCATGATCTCTGATATCACACAGGAAATTACAATCTAATTGCATAAGCTAACATTCAAAGTAATTAAGAAGAATTCAAAACAGTCTATAGTTGTTGATTTCCATGTGATACTTTGTTAAGCATTTCATATGCAAAGGTTCATTAGCTGTCATAACAATTCCATAAGGTAATTTTAGCTATTTATATTCTACAGATGAGGAAACTGGGTTTGGAGAAGTTAGTAACTCCCTCACGATCATGTAAATAGCAAGTGATGAAGCCTTGTTTCAAATCAAATCAGAATCCGAGCCTGTAGTCACATTACAAAATTATGATTAAGGTCATCATACATGGTGCAGTCAAAAGCATACCCTTGCTTTTGAAGAACCGGAGGAAGTATGTATGGACAGACACAGAAGTGAACAGAGTAGACTCTCCAAGCGGTGCAGATTCAAATGAACCTGACATAGAAAAGGGACAGCACAATCCATCCCAGTAAGAAAGGCCCTACTGGGGACTGCTATATACAGGCAAAGGTATAAACCAGGGTCATAAAATCAAACTCTTGAATACAGGGTGAGAAACTGAAAAGCTAAGCAATAGAATCCAAGGGCAAAAATAGAATGATTTTGGAAAAGGCACAACAGTATAGTCTGTTTATGTTTTCACTGTGTTTTCTGATAACACAAAGACTGTTACTAGCTATTTTTGGTTTCAGAGGTACATTGAGATTTTAACTGAGAGAAAATATTTCCTTTCTGGGTTAGAGCTGTGAGTAGGCACAATCACTTAATCACCGCAACCAATGGGCACAAATGTGGCTAGAGGAGATTTCTAGATTCTTGATAGTACTGGACAAACGACAGTCACATCTTGAAACTCCATTGCTCATTGCACGTTGACACAAAAATGTCGTCCCAGTACTCATCGTTTGTTTGGTAGTCCACGTTCAAGCTAGAATATGTCTATGTAGGTCGCCTGGTTACTCACCACCCTCTCCAGCCCAAACAATTTGTTTGGCCCTTCTCAGTTTTGATACTCCTTGCACCTCCTGGAATCGATTAACAGCACACACTGATGCTACACGGTATTTGGGAAGTGTGTTTTCAGCGACCTAGTTATCTCTATTTTTATGGGGTGATGGATCTTTTTCTCCATAAAAGATTTTTTTTACCAAAACTTAATTTGAAAAATGAAAGGTAGGGAAGGATACCTCTGCTGGGAGTGAGTAGCAATGCATTCCTTGTGATGTCCGCTCACATTCAGTTTTCAAAATGCCTCATTTTTACAGCAGAGTTGATATGCCAGATGCACTTATGATTGCCAGGAAGGTTGAGACCAGCTACACACTAGGAATGCTTAAAATGGACCAGGCAGTCTGCTAGCATCTGGTGGCTCATGGAGCAAAAAGACACTATCTCCAGGAAGCACCAAACTTTGGGGAGAAATAGATACTAATCAAGCAACTACACACACAAATTGATACTGATGAGGACTTATGTTTAAATAATTCACTTTGACTGACTTAGCAGGTAAATGAAATTAAAATTTGTTTTGTGTTAGTATGCCACCAACCCTGTCATACAATCCTAGAATTCTTGTAATACATGATCCATTTGCCTGGATCCTCAGACAAGTTATTTAATTTTGCTGAGGTTCACTTTCCTCGTATGTAAAATGGGGGTGATAATAAATGGAGAGTTTTATGAAAATAAGACAGATAACTTATATGAAAATGCTTAGAATCATGTCTAATCGTACTGAATTTTAAAATATGTTAGTTACTGTAGTCTTTCAGCAATGCCTCTTAGGCATCTACATCTTGCATGCTAGGGAATACAGAATCTGATTAATCATAGCTCTTAACTGCAATGATGTCAACAATGTTTTGTGTTTGCAATAAATGTGTACTAAACACCTCTTGCAGGCAAACCATTGTATAACATTATGGAAGTAAGAGGGAAAGATGGCATCTTAAGGCAAATAGAAAGATGGGTATGGAGAGGCACTTCTACAATCCCAGCACAACGCCAATCTGAGTTAGGGTGATTGCCATCTCAAGCTCCGACTGGGCAACTGAGTGACCTAGCAAGAACCTGTCTCCAAATGAAACATTTAGAAAGGTAAATGGGGGGCGGGGGTAGGAAATGTAGCTGAGTGCAGAGACTCTGTGTCCAAGCCTTAGTGTCATGATACAGAGAGAGATCCATCAACACAGCCATAGATAGCAGGCGTAAGTTCAGAAGTGTAAAGTAAACAAGCTAAGAGTAGTTGAAAATAGAAAAAGCCAGAGAAAGGATGATCCAATTGGAGCACTACGATGGCGTTGTGTTGATGGCTGGGAACCTTGGCTGGGTCTTGAGCAAGAGGAAAGCCTTGGATGGAAACACACAAGCTTTTGTGAAACTTTCTGTCACATGAAACTTTATGACTGTTTTATTTGTAATAACAGCTTTATTCCCTGAACGTAACCAGGAGGTCCTTGAATAGGTACCCACAAACGGGTGACACTGTGCACATCATGGAGAGATCTCAGAGCATGTTGCTTAGTAGAAGAGGCCAATCAGAAAAGATATACGCACTGCATCATTTCAACTCTAGAACACTCCGCAGAAAACAAAATCATAGAAACAGGAAGAGATCAGGGGATTGGCTGGAAGGAGCATAAGCAGGATGAATGGGTGAAGTAAAGGGGAATTTTTAGGACAATGAAACTGACCTGTGAGATATCACAGTTATGAATACATGTCATCAAACCATTGTCAAAGACTGGAAACCATGCAAAACAGAAAGTGAACCTTCATGTAAACTATTGACTCTGGGTGGTCGTAATGCATGAGTGCTGGTCTGTGAATTGCAACTAACGCGCCATGCCGTAATGGGGTGTTGATAATGCAGGGGGCCGCATATGTTCCAGGTAAAGGAGTTACTGGGTACTTTCTACACAATGGTTTTAAAACACAAAAGGATGTCAATTAATTTTTTAAAAAGTTTCAGTGGATGGACATTGCAGAAGGGAGATGAGTGTGGAAAGAAGGATTATTTTTTCTTATTCATTCTTTGAATTTTGCATCATGATACTATCCATTTAGTAAAAATATAATTAAACAAAAATTAAAAGACAAAAATAAAAGCCCACATAAAAGATATTTGTGTAAATCTTACAAGTCATTGAATAATACTTAGCCATCTATCTTCTGTGGAAAACATGACTAGTAATCATGAAGCTATTTTAAATCATGTCACTTGTCTTAGTTACTTCCTTGTTGCTGGGACAGAACAACTGACATGTACAACTTTAGTCAGGAAAGATATTTTTAGCTCATAGTTTCAGAAAAGTATAGTCTATTCAAAGGTGGGTAGCTGGAAAAGGTAGAATGAGGCTAGAACCTGAGAGAGAGCTCCTTCCAGTATAGCAGAACTGAGTCAAGTTTGGGAAGAAGGGCAGAACTAGTACAGACCTTTCCAGTTCAAACCCAAAGTAGCTGCCCCTTTCAGCTAAGCCCCACCTCCCACCAAACAGTATACAGCATCCATAGGCACATGAGGCTTTTGGGGGATACTCCAGATCTAAACCACAGCATTCTGCCCTGGCCCCCAAACGTTTCATGTTTATCTCCTTATGTAAAATGTATTTATTCCTTCTCTAAGAGTTGTCAAAGTCTTAACAGTTCTTTAAAGGCCCAAGTCCAAGTTCTCCTCTGAGATGCAAGGTAAACTCAGCTGAAACTTCTTATGAAATCAGGAGTTAAGCACTTCCAACATACAATGTCACAGGGTAAATGTTTCCATTCCAAAAGGAAAGAATTGGAGGACAGAAGACAGCTGAAGCAAAACAAGTTCTAAATCTGGCAGGGAAAAGGTTAAATCCTGTAGCTTCATGCCCAGCCCCTGGGGCAAGCTGTAGAGAAAGGTGAACTCCGAAGAGCTTGGATGGCCTACCCCTACAGTGTGGCCACTACTTGCAGCTTCCGTCTTCCCTCCTTTTGATTGGATTACTCAAAGCCTACAGCTTTTCTCAGGAGACCATCCATGTTCCTGGCTTCTTCAGATTTTCAGTATCTCCACTACACTTTAGGTTTCTTCCTTACAACTTTATACACTTCCTTCCCAGGGGCACACTGCCTGGCCTCCAATGTCTTCCTCTGAAATCTGGGTGGAAGCTTCCATGAAACCAAAACTCTTGAACTCTACAAACCTGTAAAGCTAGAACACCATGGATTTCATCAAGGTCTGTTACTGGCTTGAGCAATAGCTGAAACCGTGAGCAAAAATGAATATTTTCTTCTTAAAACTTTGATGTCAAACATTCTGTCCCAGCAACAAGAAAGCCCTACTATTTGCTTGAACAAACACTTCTAAGGCCTTAGAGTTCTTAGACAGTTAAGCAAACATTGTTTCCTTTGGCTCTAGGGGATGTACTGGGGTAGTATTTTCAGATCAAAGTACTTTGCCTCTCCACCCTTTAACTGGTAAAGGGTGGGGTCTTATTGTCTTTTGTGACACCATCAAGGAATCTATCTTATAGTTCTGATTGTAAGTACTTGGCTTCTTTTTAATGTTAATCTTTTTAACTTCTCTATGCTCATCTATGTCTTCTTTACAGGTACTTGTGATCTAGTAAAACTATTTTTTTTTTCTTTTCACCGTAGAGTTGGCTAAAAGCCACAAACAGCAGCCATGTAATAGCCTGACAGCCTGGACATCAGTCTCAAGATTTCCTCCACTAGAATAAGGAGTTCACTGCCCTTAATCTCAGATTTAGGCAAAAAACCTCTGGATAAGGGCAAATTTCTGGTGCTTTTTTTTTTTTTTTTTTTTTTTGCCAGAGCGTAGCCTGCATGGTTTTGTTGTTGTTGTTGTTATTGTTGTTGTTGACTTCTTGAGCCCGGTCTTTCAATCTGCACTTCTATTAACATTCAGGTCTTTGAGCTCTTGCCAGAATCTTCTATCAAGCTCAGCTCAGAGCACACCAAAGCTTTTCCATCTGGCATCTTCAAACTTTTCCAAATTCCTCCCCCAAACCAGTTCCAAATGCTTCCAAACCACATGGTCAGGCAAAAATCACAGCTATGACCCCACTTCTGGTACCAATGTCTGTCTTAGTTTCTTTCTTGTTGCTAGAACAGAATGTCTGACATCACAATTTTATGAAGAAAATATTCATTGTGGCTCACAGTTTCAGAAAGTCACGGTCCATTCACAGGTAGTACCTAGAGGCGGTGGAACAGAGGTGGAGCCTGAGAGAGAGTGCCCCATAGCATGGCAGAAGGAAACCAAGTCTGAGAGGAAGAAAAAATCAGAATATACCACCTCTCTAGGTCAAGCCCTAGGCACATGCTCCCTCTAGGCAGGGCCCACCTCCATAGTATCCACTAAGTTCATGAGGCTTTTAAGAGACACTCCAGATTCAAACCACAGCAACACTCATTTCATTCCTTAGTGAACACAGATGAGAACAAGAAGTACTCTGCCCTGAGTCACACAGCAGTGTGCAGGGAAACTTATCAGACCAGGATAGGTTCTCTTTTTCTTCTTCTTCAGTTGTTATACACAAAGAACTGCAATTCCACAGGATGTTCTAAATTGTTTCCCAGGTAATAGAATCAGTACCACAGGTTGCTAGGGATGAAAAAGCTCTGAGTTGGCTCTGTAGGGTGAATACCTTTATTGCTAAAATATTATAACTAATCCTGTACCCAGTTGCAGGCCTCTATGAGGCAGCCAAGATATGTTTTTGAGCCGGGTGAAAAGTTTGGACATAATGCCATAAAGCTTCCGCCACTCCAACAACACAGTTCAAGGATACATTTCCAGAAATTGACAGTCTTAGTTCAAGTTTCAAGATAGGGAAATTGATACTAAAAATCAAGGTGAGGGCTAACAGTAAAACATAATTGAGACCAATGCATGAGATATTACTGTAATTATTCTTTAAATAGTAACTCCTTTGACCCAAGAAACCATCCTGTAAATTAGTTTTAGTTTTGTTTCCCATTTTATAGATTAAAAAAAAAAAAATGTCCTCCAAAGTTAAGTAACTTACTGAGGTAGCCTAGTGGTAGACTCTGACAACACTACTCCATCTAGAATGCATTTGTCTACACGTGCCCTGCACCTTGACATAAAAAAATAAAATCCAGGACTGTCAGCAAGATTTTGTCAAGTTGTTGCAGAGAATCTCAGTGCCTTGAATTAGGAAGAGGAGCAGTCATCTGGGCTTTGTTTACATCAGAAGTCTAGTTTTCACGGGGTCATCCACTGCAAGAAGGGTTCTGGCTAGAATACTTCCAGTTCCTTAGACGGCAAAATCATACTACATGGAATCATGTCTCTGACGTCACTTGTATGCAACAGATTCCCGGATCCACCTCTCCACAGAAATGCACAAGTCTCAGGAATCTCCCAATCCTTCCCACAAATGTGACTACTGTGTGATCCCCAACCTAAAACATGAGCATCACCTAAGAACACACATTCCCAGGCCCCACTTCAAGCCAGTAACTGAGTCAGAAACCGGGGTGGGTCCAGCGCTCTGAATTTGAACCAGGAATCGTTGCAGGTGACTTTGACATATGCCCGGGGTTTGAGAACCACTAGGCTATGGAGCCCCCATGTTCAACACATGCCCTCTTCCCCCAAGACTGCCCTTGCAGGCAGCATCTGGGGCATCCTTGGATGCACCTGAGCTCTACTACTTTTGTGACAGTGGCGTATAAACTGAATAGAGGGGGACCCGGGGACATCATTTCCCATTTTCTTTTCTATTTGGGGGAGGGGAAGAATGCTAAAGACGAACTAAACCATCAAGATCCTTTTTGACGAAAATGAGTAATTGCTGAAATACCTTTCACGCTTGAAGAGATTAATTGTATTCAAACCCCAAGTCTCCCTAGAAGCCTCGGTCATTTCTGACGTGGTGAAATTTCAGCTACATTAAATAGAGAGCAAAGCCTGTGGGTGAGTGGACTTTGCAGAGCCTCCCCTGGGGATCATTTGGAAACCGTGGACAGGAAAATCTCAAGGAGGCTTCATAACCTTCTCTTTCTGCCTTTTCTCTGTAGACTCTGTTAAGCGATTGTTCTGAGGGTCCCTTCCTCCGATTCAGAGCACAGGGAGCTGCAGGGGCTGCTTGTTGTGTGAAGAGAGGAGAAATGATTTCTCAAAGCCCCAATTCCAAAAAGGATCGCGTTCTTCACACGCCCTCTTGTGGTCGATTGGAGATACTTCAGATAGGAAGGGCCCAGGACTGCTCAAACCTTTTAGGAAATTTTAAGAATTTCAGATTTGGGAGGCTTGTCTCTCTATAAATTGTTTGCCTCCAGTAATCTACAGAGCTAGACTGTTACGAAGATTGTGAAGTTATATCCGAATTAAATCTGTTGTGCCAAAAACACATCAAATAAATGTTTGCCTTTTTATGCAACAAATACAAAACTAAGGATCTGTAGGCACACGGGAGAGCTGGAGGACTGTGTCTGGAGTTGTGTGTACATGGGAAAGGGACAGTGCAAGAGAGGGTGTAGATTGGTTACAGGATTGCTGGTTCGTAAGGCCAAAAAAACGGATGTAAAAACAAAAGATATATGTTAATATATATGTGCGTGCGTCAGGTCATGATGCCGCTGCCACAGCTACCAGAACACACACTCTCCCCGACCGTTTGTGGATTTTGAAGTTCAGTGTCTTCTATGTGCCTGTCCTACCGTTCGAATAGGGAGGAAGCGAGGAAACTCCTGACTCTCCTGAATGGAACGGCTCAATTCTTTCCCCAACCCTTATTCACTGCCCGGTCTCCACCAACCTCGGAGAGCGCGATGCCATCCCCACTGGTGCGTGGAGGGTGTGCAGGACTTTTTTCCTGCTGCTTCCCTTCTATGCTTTGGGAGAGAAGTCAGCCTAAGGTTATAAGCCCCTAACAGAAAGCAACAAGATCAAATTCACTGTGCAGTGTGTAGCTAATCACTTCTACAAATAGATATTAATGGAAGTTTGATAATGAGAAGACTGCATTAATTATTCAGTTTCTCTAATTGTCTAGAAATAAAAAATGGATTGTCAGAAGCTAAAAAAAAAAAAAATTCCCGAGGTAGGAGATACCGGGATGAGCAAGAGGATTAAGAGGCGGAGGCGGGGGCGGGATTTGGGACAGAGGGCCTCAGCATTGGCACTGACCACGTGTGTGGGGAGATCCCATGACTTGGGGTGAACCCATGCATTGGAGGGCATTCAGCGGCCTCCTCAGCCCAGGAGGCTAGGTGCTACCTGTATACCACTCTCGGCTGTGACAACCACAGATGTCTCCCCAGTACAACAAGGCCATCAACAGCAAAACACCCCCAACTCAGAACCGCTGATTTGGGAGGATGATGTTGGTAGAGAAAGGTTGTAAATACTGCAATGGATGAAACACAATGAGGCAGAAGCTATGTGACCCCAGGACAGCAGGGGAGCTATGGTCAGAAGGGCTCCGGGGCAGGGGAGATGGAGGTCCGCGATAAATGATGTGGCCTTAGACTTCTTCCTTTTCCTAAGACCTTATTGTTACATATGTAACAACAGCATTGATAATATAATGATAACAGTAATAATGAGAACATTTAAGATTACATAAAATAGATAAATAAAGAATCTGATGCAGTGACTAGCCTATAACAATATCAGCAGACATCAGTGTGCTTTCTTTAACTCCAGAAGATTCCACAAATAAACAGTAACTGCTTGAGCTAGTTCCAAAGAGCCGTTGATCCTGGTGGTAAATGAGACAGATAGCCCCGACCTTGGAATCCCCTGAGCATAACATCTTAGTGCTTCCTCCAGCCTGCTCAGAGCACAGTGCAGAGCTGGTGTCTTAATTCTCCCTGCATGTGGTCAGTCCAGGGCAGAGAAACAGATAAGCCTATCCTAAACAGAGGTACAGATAGTCTTGGAAGATCTACTTTAATGTCTGTTCCTCCAATCTAAAAGATGCAAAATACTCCTTTTCACATGGAAACTAACATTCTTATGTTTTGGTGCAACAGAAATCTGGTTGAATTTGCAAAAGGATATCAATGGCAAAATTATTTGTGTCCGGTGTGTACCCCTTCTTGAAATAATGAAGGTTACATGTGTAGGTCTTCCTAAAATGTTCCACAGAAGCCTTAAAATAATTTTTTACAAACAGCTTCATTGTTCTCCTTGTTCCTTACAGTCTTACTTACAGTATTTGTTTATATCTTACATAGATGGTCTAAAAATAAACATGTTAAAACTGACTTTAAATATCTCTAGATTAACAATCGTAGCATTAGCAATTAGCAACTTATTTTTGAACATCTTCCCAATGAAGATTAACTCGTTTTCTTTGTCCAGTACCTCCTTATTCTAATCTATTCCCATTTCTGATTCTCTCTCTCTCTCTCTCTCTCTCTCTCTCTCTCTCTCTCTCTCTCTCTATCTCTGTCTCTCTCTCCTTTCCTCCCTCCCTCTCTCTCCCACCTTGTCCCCCATCTTTCTTTTGAAGCAGATCTCTCCATCTGTAGTCCAGGCTGGTCCTGAACACAGTGTAATCCTGGATGGCCTAGAATTCACAGCAATCCTCCTGCCTCAGCCTCCGGAGTTCTGGGATTATAGACTTGGGCCACCACATCAAGCTAGTATGTGGTACTGAGGGACTCAGCCTGGGGCCCTGCACTTCCTAGGAAAACACTAACCACTGGGCTACCTTGCCTCCACTCCCTCTCCTTTCTCTCTAACATTCAGAAGCCTTCATTTGAAAATGGGAGCGTAGGAGAATATTGAAAGCCCCATGTTTAAACACTACCCATGTGCTTTCCACTAACATATTTTATAAGAAGCCATGAGAAATTATCAATATTAAACTTAATTTGATCTACAAAATGAGTTTGTACAAATCCAACCAAAACTTTGTTGCTATCTCTCACTCTTAAAATTCTGTATGAATTTCCTCATAATGTTTTGGCCCCCGACCTAAAATACTCTCCTTTCAGAAACTTCCCACTTTGTAATAGCACTATTCTTGCTTTGCTATTACTAATACTTGAGTTTTAGAGGAGCCTCGGCAAGAGAGCAAGCCCACACTACACCACAGCTTTGGCCCAGAGCTGCCCTTGAAATCAGACTCTCGCTTAGTTGCTAGGTGAGGTGACTTGCAGTAAGTTATTGGGCCTTCCAAAGTCTCAATTTCCACTTAGGAAAAAGTTGTTCTGAGGAGTGACACAATGTATTCAATAGAGTCCACTACATAATAACTGCTCAATAAATGGTAATTCAGAACAAGTCTGAAAATAGATTTGCCAAAATAAAGGGAAAAAATAAAAATAATTTGTAGTAGTGCTAATGAATGTCAGAGGCTGTGCTTATTCTTGAAGGGATCCACTGGTTCTTGCGTGACACACAAATAGCAATAAGAACCACGATGTAACAGCTTGCATGTTATTGAGACATATTATTACCCCTTCATGGAGTACATTTCAGTACTTCCATACACATATACGATGTGTAATAATCACATCTGGGTGATAAACGTGGCCATCGCCATCTCTTCAGCCACTGGTCCGTTTGGGTGTTGAGAACTGCGTACCCTCTGTCAGCCACTTACATTGCCTGGTGTTGTGCTAAGTGCTTTTCTTGTGTCATGTCGAGTTACCCTCACAACAATACCAAGGGGTCAAAACTACTACTCTGACCATTCTGAGGACAAAGGAGCTGAGGCAACGAAATTAGATAAATGGGTCGTGGCCACAGCCTTGAAAGAGCCCACGGGGGAACTAAGGTCATGAAGTTACAGAAGACTGTGATCTGTTGGGCCTCTCCTCAGGAAGCCCTCTTTCTTATAGAAACACTTCAAATAATCTCTCCAAATTTAAAGAATCCATAATTCAAATATGTTGTATGGACATTGGTTACTATTTTTATTCACTGAAATAATAAATCATCTTTTTTTGGTCTAACCCCTTTTGATATCTCATATTGGTTGATTTGAAGTAATTAGAGATTTCTGTTAACATGACTGGACAGTATTAAATTGTGGCTGAAATTAATAGCTTGGTTCATTTCAAAAATGAATCTGCTGTATACAAGGTGCCAGATGAGGCACTTGGGAAATGTGTATTCATACCGCACTCTACACTTCGTGATTCAAAGTGTTCATAGCCAGATTATCCTAAAAAATTAAGTTTGATATAATTGGAAATAATGAAGAAAAGACTCAAAAGTAACTGAAGAATCATTTCCACAAATATTACATAAATGTCCCTGTGTGCCCCCCGCCCCAGCTCTTTGCAAGGTGCTAGGGGAACTAGAATGAGAAGTTTAATACGACTCCTGATAATAAGAAATTTGCAATCCCATGAAGACAGGAGCGTCCACATGTGCAATCAGATGATAAGGAAAAGCAGCACATTCGGTTCTTCAACAAACAGAGATTTAGAGGCAACTACACGCCAAGCTGTGCTGGGAACTGGGATCAGGACGAACAAATTAGGCTTGGCTGTGCCACGTGAATCATACAATCTAGAATATAGGACACACTTCCTAGGAAGAACAAAATAAAATTTTCTGTTAAAGAGTTCACTGACAGGGCTGGAGGAACAGCTCAGAGTTAAAACCCTTGCTTAGCAAACGCTAAGTCAAGCGCTAAGTACCCGCACCACATACGCTGGGTGTGGTGGCTCACGCCTGTAATCCCAGCACTCGGGAGGCTGAAACAGGCCGATTGCCCTGAGTCCAAGGTCAGCCTGGGCTCCATAGTGAGTTCAGGACCAGGCTGGACTACAGAGCGAGACCCTGTCTCAAAAAAAAAAAAAAAAAAAAAAAAAGAGTTCATTGACAATTAAAATAATTGAAGGAGTCCTTTTTGGTGAGAGCAAAATTTGAGTTTTCCTGCATAAACTACTGTAAAATGCCATTTCATTACTGAATTCCCAAACAACATTCAACAAAAAGTATGATCTATTATTATCAATTTAGCATTTGTGCAAGACATCCTAGGAAAATTAATTACACTTTCAATTGATGCATTCATATTCCCATCAGCCGCCACAGAATTTGAAGCTGAGTATTCTATTTCATTTACTGAACAGAGTAAGCTAAAAGTAGCCACAAACTTGAAAATCTTCCTTATCAAGATTCTGCAAAACTACGCTAACAAGCTAAAATCCTGCACTACTGTTAAAATTGAGGTGTTTGCCCTTCAATTCAAAACCTCAATTTTCAGACTTCAGTATCTTCGACTCTCCAGTCACAGGCAGAGGGAGGTTGCTCACAGAGAATGGCCATGGGAAGAAGACTGCTGCGAGCAGAATTCTGAAGCGCCACTACTATCTGTCATCTTCGAAATGGTTAAGTAAGCAATCCAAAGAAAAATACGTTGAGGGGGGAAATTGCTAACTCAATGGAGCTGAAAGACCTGGGCAGGTCAAACCGGCTTCTGCCTTTCTTCCCACCTCTTTCAATCCAGTAGATCGTGTTCATAATAAGGCCAGCTATATTTTCTCCTGTATAATGGTTTAGAAGAGCTTTCCACAATATCATTTACATGGTATCAGGGATTATCTTTTTATCTGCAAACCAAACAAGATGAAATTATGTCAGCACAAGTCTCTACAGACAAGGTATGTCAAAAAGATAGATTACATAATTTATATCTGCATTCCTTTGCATTTTTAATATTGTTATATTCTTTGCATTTCTAATTATATTTGCATTTTAAATATTGAATTCATTTTTTAATTTCAGCACTAAAGTGACATGATGTAATTAGAAATAGATGGACATGGGACATGTTCAGAGACTTTCCTTTGCCATTGCTATAATGAAAGACGCTTTTCTTCCCAGGGTACTCCAAGTGCCTCAAAGACCAGCATAACAAAACCAAGCACTAGCTGGTTATTAATTTGGTACCTGGTAACATTGTTCACAGTTACATTTTCCACCTCATGTCCTGTGATTGTCTTTATAGGCAGAATCGCACACCTCTGCTCCCCATTAAGCCATTCTCTCTGTGTACATCCCTATAGCTTCTGTGATTTTGCCCTGAGTCATGGGAGCGACACATCTCAGGGAGGGTTGGTTCCTGTAGCGTAGGTTCAGAAAGGAGAAGCCATGTACGGAGGAATGTGGAAGGTTCACAGCACACAAGAGACCAGCAGCCAAATAACCCACAGATCTCATGTATGCAGGAAATAAATGTTTATATTATAGATCAGTAAAATTCTGAGATTGTTACACAAGAAAATTGACAGCTATAATTAGCAGGAGATACTACTCTATAGTGTTGCTGTGCTATACTTTTGTTACCCAGTTAAGCAGAAACGTCGTCACTCTGTTTCTGCCATGTTATCCACAGGGCCACCTGGGTGATGACAAAAAATGGAATAAAGGGAGAAACAGAAATGTTCTCCAGAGTGATTGCCTTCCTCTTGAAACCCTCGGGAACCAGCCTTGATCCTACTATCTGCATCTCTATACACACCAGGCTCTTTGTGACCCCAGGTCCCAGTTACGTACCTGCATGACAGCTCATTTATATTCAGACATTAGAATTTTTATTTTGTATATAAGCTCTGCTGTCCAAGCTGGTCATGAACTCATTACAGAGCCTGGGCTGGCCTTGAGCTGACAGTCATCCTCTTCTCAGATGACATCATGCTTAGCTTTAGAATTTTTTATAAAGTCAAGTTAAGAACACAACTTACATATCAGACAGTGGCACTGAGAATTAAAGGTCCAGGTTAAAAGCACTGCATGACAGGCCCCCCAAAGTATTCTCTACATCGTGGCTACCGATCCTTTAACACATTTTTTTTTTTTGCACAGTCTACTTAATAGCAGACTAGATTTTCAAATCTTAAACTCTTTTCTTCCAGTTTTAATCTCCTTTACTGTGTCCCAACAGAGGAGAACTTTTGCTTCCGTTGCCAGTTCACAGGGTCACGCCTCGCTCGCCACCACAGCACGTGAATCCTGTAGCTCAAATCTTCCTCCTCGGCGCTATTTCAAGATTCCTGGGAGATTGACAACTTCTAGAAATACCAGTTACCCAAATGTTTCTCTCATCTTCTCTGGTTGTTGGGCCTAAATTTCAGTGTCTTTTAAACACATCTTCCTAAATGTTGCATGACTGTGACAAACCTGACACGCTTGCAAGCTGACTGGATCCCACCCAAGTTTAGCGCACTTGCCAATTTTACACAAAGTACTGAAGTGACTGGGTGCATATTTGTGTGTCTGTGCGTACGCCATTATATGAGTCGTCATTCTTTCTAGATATTGAAATACAGATCACTGCCTCTCCCTGATTCCTCTCTTTCTCTGCCTTCCCCTTCTTTATAATCTCTTTCTTGTCCTTCCTCTTCTGGTCTTCCTCCACTACTTCAAACTTCATCTCTGTTTTAAAATATTGCTAATACACTGCTGGAAATGCTGTCGTTGTGGCAATAGATTGCTCTATGTTTGCCTCCTGCTGTGTTTTGAGTGAGGGTCGTCCAGAGGCCAATGTCAAAGGCTTGGTTCCCAGAGGTTCAGGCCCATTGGAGGGCGTGAAACTCTAAGAGACAGGGCCAGTCGGGAGGTCCTTGGGTCCCTGGGAGTGTAATCCTGGAGGTGATCATGGGACTTGAGTGTCTTCCTTTTCCTCTTCCTGTCTCGAAATCTGTTTCTTTGCTTGTGGAGTGAAGCGCTTTGCTTTATCAAATAAATCCTGCCATGGTGTGGAGACTACACTGCTGTCTCAAAGTAATGAAACTACGCGATTTGGATTGGAACATCCAGAACTTTGAGCCAAAATAAGTTTTTTCTCTTTATAACTTGATGACCTCAGACTTTTCAGTATCATGACACAAAGGTGCCTGACTAACATATATCCAAGTGCTGTGAAGCTTGTGACTTGTCAACACTTGAAAGTTTTATGCGTAAGAACTCTAAAAATTTTGATCTGCTATGTCAGCTTGGCACAGTGTTTCCTAATCCAGAATGTTTACCAAGTATAATATCTGCATTCTGTGGTATACAAATTTCTTCTTCCATACACAAATATCATTTGTACTGAGGAAATACAATGTTGAAACCCTGCAATAAAAGTATTATATCTTTAAATACAAAAAATAGATTTAAGAATCAATGCATCTATCTATCTATCTATCTATATATATATATATATATATATATATATATATATATATATATATATGATTGTACATTCAAGATACAACCCAACTTTGTACTTGGTGAAAGAATGTTGTATCTTGTGGCCTCCTGAAAAGGACATGTGAAAGGACATTAGTGTATCAGGCAGTCCATCACTCAATATATATTTCTTAATCTCCTACCAGGTACTGGGTGTGCTATGCACACTTTTAGACTTGAACTTGTGGCAACCGACAAGGGGCATTTAAAAAAGAATGTTGAAATGTATCTGCATGTCAGTGTTCCACCAAATATGAGCAAAGGAAAGAAAAAAAAAGAGTACTCTGGAAGAACACCACAGGTAGCCTGTTCTATTTCACCAGAAGAGATCAGGCAGGCCAGTGCTGAGATATGTATAAGGAAAACTACAAATTAAGACTAGTAGAAATTAAAGACAGGGGCTGGAGGAATATCCCAATAGGTACAGCGCTTGCCTAGCAAGCACAAGGTCCTTAGTCCATTCCCTAGCACCACATAATCCAGGAGTGGTGGTATATGCCTGTCACCCCAGCACTTGGGAAACTGAGGTAGAAGGATTGCTGTGCGTTCAAGATCAGCCTGAGCTACATAATAAGTTCAGAACCAGCCTGGACTATAGACCAAGACCCTACCTCAAAAAAAAAAAAAAAAAATTAAAGACCCAAGTAATTGGAAGCACAAGTCATGTTCTTTGACTGAAAGGAAGACTTGACATTGCTAATGCTTTTGATACCTTCCAAAATTATCTGGAATTAAATAGAATCTCTGGAGACATGAGCCAAGGCAACCTTCTTGAAAATGCTAAGTGAGAAGACTCATACCTCTTAATTTAAAAATTTACTCAAAAGCTACAGTAATCAAAAGAGTGTAATGCACACCCAATGGAATGGAAGAAACAGCAAAAAATAAAGCCTCTATAGATGGTCTGTAATTTTTTGCCATGAATGTTCCATAGGGAACGTTGGACCCTTATACACCGTGTGTGAAAAGTAAACTCATAATAATCCAAGATCTAAATGAATACCTTAGTCCAACAACTCTTAGAAGAAACCATACAGTAAAGTCTTCAGAAAAAGTTGACAATCATTTCTCAGATAGAACATCAAAAGTACAGTAAACAAAAAAATAAATTGAGCTTTTCAAAAAAATTAACTCTGCATCAAAAATATTATTATAAAAAAATTAAAAGCCTGGCCAGATAATAGGATAAAATAGGTACAAGTCATATATCTGATAGATGGCTAGTACCCAAAATATATCGAGTAGCCCTAAAACTCACCAACAATAAAACAAACAACCTAATTCAAAAGAAACAGAGGAATCAAATAGGTATCTCTTCCAAGGAGATGTACAAATGTCTAACAAGCAGATGGGATGGGCTCAAAATCAGTCACAATGAGATTCAACATCACACCAGTTAGAATGACTACTAACAACAGCAAAGAGAAATTTTTTAATATGAAATATTTGGAACAGTTATGTCCTGGGAATGTAAAACAGTGCAATCCCTGTCGAAAGGGTCAAAGTTTTACTATAACAAAAAGGCCGAAAATAAAATTACCAGGTGATCCAGAAATTTCATTCTATAATATATACATACCCAAAGTAACTGAATTTAGGAACTCATACAGATACTGATGTGCTGGTGTTCCTAAGATCATCGTTCACACTGGCCAAAATGTGTGAGTGGACCAATCATCCCTCTGCAGGTGAACAGGGGAGATAAAGCAACATAGATGGTCTATATTTATGTAGAAAAGAGTACAGTTATAGAGTCAGCCCTGAAATAGAGAATTTTGATATATACTACATGGAGCAAAAACCCTGTAGATGTCATGCTATCTGAAATAAGTCACTCACAAAAAGACAAATACTGTACTTAGAATAACCAAAATCACAGACTAAATAGAATAGTGGTTTCCAGGGGTTCGAGGGCTAGTGAGTAACTGCTTACCAGATATACAGCATAAGTTTTGCAAGAGGAAAAGAGCTCTGGAGCTATATCATTCATGATGGAGGATGCATAAAGTTGTGAATATGTCCATTTCCACCACACTGTATCCTTCTGAATTGTTAAGATTTTATATTTTATTAGAACAAAAACAATTTAAAATTGAGAAAAGGTCAAAAATTTTAAATCCACAGTACTGAGAAGTACTGCTGAGTTTTCTATCTTTGAGGAATGATTGCCAGACAGAAAATACGGCATATCCCGAGCTATTGGAACACAAATGGGAAAACCTTGACTTTATGTTTATAATTAGACTTCTTTCCCACCAAAACTACATCTAAGATGGAAGACAAGAATACGAATGGCTTTCAAGATTTTCAAACTTCTGCTCCTGAATAGTTCTGAATAGAAGCTAAGTCGTGAAGCATGCAATTAATAACGATAACGGTAGAGTGAAATGATGCGACCATTTGCACAATAAAAAAGCAAGGTAGTCCTTTTCTCTAATACTTGTAATAATTCTGCGTTTTCACATTACAATCTTTTGTAAAAGATTTGATTTGAATTTTTATGCTTCAAATAATACTTTTACATGTTCTTTTGTTTCCTTATGATTCGACCAATTTTTATCTTATTAAAAAGTGGCTGTCTTTTCAGACTTGTTTAAACCGACCTTAAAACACCTAAGCATCAAGTTATTAATGTTTTTCCTATTTATAGTATCCCAAAATTATTTTGGCTGAAAATATAATGCTTTAGCAAATGAACTATGAAATCAAGATGGCTGATACGTAGAACCCCATCTCCTCACTTAAGATGACTATGAACAATTAGCTTATCCTCTTTGTGATTAGAGAGCTTTTGTCACTTATAAACTGGATGTAAAATGGTACATAGTTCATCAAATTGTCATGAGCACTAAATAAGATATTGTCTGTGAAGCAGTTAGCGTAGCGCCTGGCACACTAAGCTGAGGATTCTTGAATCTTGTGCAAACATGTTTGTGTGTGTGTGTGTGTGTGTGTGTGTGTGTGTGTGTGTGTGTGTACAAATCAGTGTGTTTCCGCTACTGGAAGAGTACACAAACAGGCATTAGAAACTCAAATTTTGTTATGTGAATATTAACGAGACACAGTTGAGCAAAAAAGTATTGTACAGTGACGTGATGAGACTTTTTCTACTATCTTCTCCAAAAAAAAAAGTCCTCAGGATTCCCTGTGGATTCCATTTATGCTTTTATTGAAGAATCTCTAACCACAAAATTCTCTGAGGAAGGGACAATCTTTTGTTCCTGGCTGTAACCTCCAAACCTGCACTGTGTCTAAGATTTAACAAACTCTCAATAAATAGTCTTCGCATCATTGAATTTCAATTACTTCAACAGAGCACAACTCACTTAGAGGAGAACGTGTGTCAAAAGAATCCCTGGACAAACTTCAACTGTTCCTAGGGTTGAGGAGATAGCTCTTAGGGATGGTGAAATGGATAAACCTAAATAAAGTAGGTTCATGACTGAGAAACTCAGGCAAGGGTTCAGTTTTTATTTAATCAGTACCCTCAGGGAGAAAGGCACAGCACAGCACACAAAAGCCAAACAAAAATTAATGGCATTACTTTGACCTACCTAGAAGACCTTATATATGAGTAGAGAAACCAGTATTTTTATATAAATTGTTTAAATGCCATATACATACACATATACAAATGTCATATACAAATTATATATATTATATATATTAATATATATTATATTATTATATATTAATATATATATATATTAAAAGGACATTTCTAACTAGTTTGATAGATATGTATCCTAGAAGTTTTTTTGTTGGTGGTGTTGTTAAGAATGAAAAGGCCTTTTTCACCCTAGAAGATGTTTAAACTCTGTGAGGAAAGGGGGATGTGCATGGAGGAAGAAGATAGGGTACATTAGAGGAAAGACCAAGCGCAAACCCCACAAAGAAGAAAATGTAGGGCATGTTTAGACTTGTCTTTACAGTGCTTGTTGAATGAATAAGGTAGAATACCCATGCTGGGGTGTAGAGTTGAGGACCCTGAAGCCCAACCTTGTCCTAATACACTGACTTAGGAAGCTTCGGGAGGTATACTGTGCAGAGTGGTTCAAATGTAGCAAGGAATCTAGCATGAAAACTCAAATTGAGATAATTAGTGTCAGAACAAAGAAAAGAAAAGGAGAGTGAGGGGAAGTCACCTACAAGGTCAAATTGCTAACGCTTGGTACTGGCTAACTATGAGAGTTCAGTGGAGAGATGGCAAAGATGACTTTTCCTCATTAGGCAATCAGCCCTTGGCCAAAAGATGAAATGGCACTTCACCGTGACTCATTCATTACCAAAAGCGTCAGACTTCCTGGAATTTTTGATGACATTTCTAAGTATTTCAATAATAAATATTTAAACCACAATTTTAACCATTTTGCCCAGGTAAGAGGTCTTTAAGACAGTTTTCTGGAGCAGAGACTTTCTTTTCCAGGACCTGAGATGCACCAAGCCTAATGCAATCTCATTTGACCAATCGGTTTGCAAATCCTTTGCACAGAGAAGACTCCTTTGCCAATGGTTTTGTGTGAGATGATAGAGAATGAATGGACAGATGTGTGGTTTTCTGGTAAATAAAAAACTTCTAGATAAATTTATAAAAGAGATCTGTGATTTAACCGTATTGATCATGCACTCCCAGTGTGCAATCCGTATGCATACTATGCCCATAGGGAGCAGATTGTGATGCAGTGTGACCCACAGCATTACTAGACAGTTCTCATGGCCTGCAGCTTACGGTCTAGGTCGGGCTTCTCTGCTTGGCTTCTTTCTTCAATAATCAAATGTGCACCAAAAAGTATCTACCTGCATGTCCCACAAGCACCTAAAGCTCAACCTATCCAGAAGAGAATTCATTGATCTCCACCTGAGTCTTCTTTTCCTATGACACCTAGGTCTTAGAAACACGCTATTACCCTCCCTTCGTGGCCTGGTCTGTATTCAGTCCATGAGGAAGCTTCTGTTTGGCAAATCCTATACCTCGATGCTCCTTTGCAGCTCTGTTTTATGTCTGTGAATGAGGGCTACGACCATCACTTGACTGAGATTTCAGCAATCAATATAAACAAGTCTCTCACACTCCAGATTCAGTATCTTCAAATCTACTTACTATATTGCAAATAGAGTTATCTCTATAAAATGGAAATTTTAAAACTTACAATTTTATTTGAGACCCGTCAATGACTACTGCTTTGAAAATACAAACCCAAACTCTTCAGTCCCCCAAGGTATTACTTATTACATTGCATTACAACTGGATGTTCCTTTATGTGAATCCTCTAACATTTTGAAAGTCTAAATGTTCTTGGGATGAACAAAGGAAATAATATGTCATATCATTTCATGATATTATTTAATTCTCACAAGAGCATCATCAAACAAATATTGCTATTTATTCAGCAAAGAAAAATTTGAAACTCGGGATAGATAAGTTGTTCAAGTAACACAAATTGTAACTGACATATACTAGGTGAAAGAGAAAGACTACATAACCCCAAAACATTACAGCCAGATTTCCCTCCATATTGTTCTATATTTGTAATTTTGTTTTCTCTTTCTGTAGAAAGCCTGGGTGCACCTATTATAGAGCTCTTCCACTATTTGTGTGTGTGTGTGTGTGTGTGTGTGTGTGTGTGTGCACTTGTGTAAATGATTAGATTACAAACTCTGGAAGTTCAAAGGTCACATTTATCTTCGCAGCCCTAGTAGCTAGCATAATCCTTTATACAAGCTTCAGTTGGCTCTCAACAAATGATTGATTAAATTGAATTATATAGTGCAAGGGTGAAGATGATCCTGTTATTTACAAAATAATATAACTTAAACCAGTTATAAACATAAAGCAATTTTAAAGAACCATTTGAGCTCTACTATATATGAGATACAGTGTATATAATGAAAAAATATTGGCTTAATGCATTTACCATTTGTAGCTCATGAATTTTAACTACTAAAGGAGACAATATGTCACTAAAAGCTCGGTATAAGTAATAGCTCAGTGTTCTCAGGGCAAAATTTTCCAGTCAGATTATTAATAGGATTTCACTTTGGTTTAGATACAGACTGTCCTTGGTCAATGCCATTATCAGGACTTTCAACTTGGAGTCATTACATAGAAGAATTTCTTTGGAATCATAACTCTTCCTTATATAATGGAAACTTATAGGGTAGGTGAAGTACTAAGTTCCGAGGAAAATGACCTCTTGGGGGCTCCAATATTTGCTGCAGTGACCTTAACTTGGTATCGATCCACTCTAACTGTGAGGAAAATTTCTAGACAGCATATTTGTATGGGGGAAAAAAAGGGGAAAAGAGTAAGAGAATTATAATGAGCTGTCTTTGTGGGAACTGAATCATCTGAAATACATAGGGGTTTGGAAAAGGGTGACCTCTATATCTGGACATTTGTGCAGTATTTATAGAACACATATGTGGAATTGCCTGCCTTTTGCTCCTAATTTATGGATACGTATAAGTGCAATACATAAAGTTTACATTGATCGTGAGTGTTTTGTGCACATACATTTCATGGCAAAATTACAAATCCTTCCCGTCTCCCTTTTGGCCCTCCCACTTTCTCTCTCTCTCCCTTCCAGTTCCCATTATACCTCACAATAAGCTCCATGAAATGATTGTGACCTAGGTTTCTCATATCAGGGAAACCATTTGATATTTCACCTTCTGCTTCTGACTCACTTCACTAAGCGTGATGGTCTCAAGTTGCATCCATCTACCTATAAAAGCTTCCAACCTACCTGTCCTTATAGAAGAGTAGTATTCCATTGTGTATAAATACCACAATTTATGTACCCATCGGTCTGTTGATGGGTATTTTGGTTTCTTCCACATTTTAGCTATTGTTAGATGGGCTGCTATGGACATGGGTATACATGTGGGCTCATTTTCCATAAGTTGCTCTGTTTTCACCACAAGTAGAAAGAAGAAAGAGTCCATATTCATACATAACACAGCAGCAAGCACTGTAGATTTCTTCGGGAATAGAATAGAAATTGATCCAACCACCATAATCACTGTCCTGTATAAATTATAAACGAGGAGAACAGATAGAGGAAGGGGGAGAGAGAGGGGCTGGGGAAAGAGAAAGGATATGCTGAGGATAGCAGAACCTGGAAATGGAAAAGGTGAAAACTCTTAACAATGACATTTTCTGCAATATGAATACAAGAAGAGAAAAGAACAGGAGATAGTGGGGGGAGAGGGAGAGAGAAGGGGGTATGATAAAATGCAGAGAAACAAGTACCGATTCTTGATGCCTTTACGTCTCTGCCTTTACGTTCGCTGAGCCTAAATGTATTTTGATTGTTCAATGCCATGAGACAATTCTGCATCCCTTTAATTAAATTATCCTCTTATCTTAGGCCAGTTAAAATAAAATTTTGAGTATTTACAAATGAAAAAGTCCATATTAATACATTATTATATGAAAAAGAATACATTCAATTTTCAAAGTAGGTGGGAAAAACAGAATAATATCATAGAAAAATACACAAAGATACCGAAGAACTACAAATTTACCTGAGAGAAACACAAACATGTCAGTGAGTTCCTTGTCTCTAGAAACAGGAAAGTATAGGATGGATCTTGCTTGCAGAAAGAAGGATCCTGGCTCCTTGGAAATCAGCTGGGACAAGTTATAAGGCTCTTTTTGATATCTCACGGGGTCTCTTGAGGAAACACGTTCAAGTGTCTGTAAACGCCCATATACTTACCGCAAATATGAAACTGTTTCTTCACCTTCAAGCACCCAATGTCTCCACCTCAGCATTTAACCTCTATGTTATTATCATCCTAAAACTCTGGTCTTTAGGCAAAATAAATACAGCAACTATAAATGGTTTTATGGTTTGGAAGTGAAATGTCTCCCGAAAGCCACATGTACTTGCATGTTGTAGCTTATGTGTGGATTCCAAGTGCTGTCGGAGATGACGAGTGGTAGAGTGTGCTGGATGGCTGGGTATGTGCCAGGTTAAGGGGCAGAAATATATTCTCTTATCCTGGCTTCTTCTTAGAACCTGGTCTTTCCTTTTGTGATTCTGTGTGCAGCTGTCCTTCACCAGACCCTTTCCACCATTGCCAGCTGCCCATGAATGGACCACCTGAAACTGTGCGCTGAAATACACCTTTCCTCCCTCAAGTTGTGGGTGTTGGACACCATGTCCAAGCAAAGGAAAGGTAACTACCACAATGTCAAGATGGCGGTGGGATCTTGAAAGGAATTGTTAATCTAAGCCTTGCTGGAGTCCAAACGGAGTTAAAGTCTGAAAGGGGCTGGTATGGGAATGAAAAGAATGAAGGAAAAACTCGTTGTATTTGTGATGATTCCCCAGTTACAGCAGAGTATCAAGTGTTTCCATCATCTGCACAGTGCCAGACACACAGTAGGAACTCAGTGAAGTCATTATCTGAGCAGATGGGTCGGTAAAAATTAGACACCTGAATGAAGGGATGAGGTAACCAACAAATTCCTGCAAGAAAATACTAAAGGAACTCAAGAAATGAGAAACAAGAGTTAACTTACAAAGTTCAGCACAATCAGTGGAAAATCCACGTCTTTGAGTCTGAATTGTGGGTGTTGGGCCTAATTTGCAATTTCAACCCTCTATCCACTTGGCTTCACAAGCAATTGTAAGTCTGAGCACAAACATAGAGCACTCACTGCTTTCCAGACACCACACCAGATACATAAAACACCGTATCCTCATCACAGCCACGAACAGTTTCCTCATCACCCCAGCTCGGTGCTGCTCCCCCAGAGCTTTGGACTCAAGCTCACCAGTATTATTTCTCTGTTTTTCAGTCTGAAGCAAATTTTTCAGTGGGAGAGTAATCTCTGAACTAAACAAGAGGTTTGAAAACAATTTTGATGGTTGGAAATAAATTAAAGAGCTTAAAATGCCCATTAAAGTCACTGAAGAGGTTGAGTCATGCTGGCAACAATATAGAAATCAGGCACTTTTGAATCTGAACACTCTTGAGTTACATAAGTGACCTGAGAGTGCTGGAAAGGGAAGTCTCAGAGTGCCTTGTTCAAATTCCTGGCCAGAGCTCAGGTGCTGCGAAGATTAGACAGTAACGAGCTGCTCCTTTCCCCAGCACCCTTTTCACTCTTCGCATGTCCAAGTTCTGCTTAAGGGATTAGGTTTTTTTTCTCTATTTCTATTTGCAGACCCTTGTCTTTCACCTGCCCCATCCCTTGCTTGAAAGTAACGGTGCTCTGAGTTCCATTTAACCACAGGCATTAGCACTGAAGGCCAAAGAGAATAGAGCCAAATCCTGCCTCTCACCACGGACAGCAGCATGCCAATCAACACCCCAAGCCGCTAAATCTTCCCAAGGCCATCTTAGCTTGTAGTTATTTCCTCCTTGATTTTTTGAATCCTTTGGTAGTCCGGTCATGTGATTTAAAAAAAAATACTGTGCTTATTCTTAGGTCAGACAAGCAAAGCATCAGCCCAGCAATGATGGGGAACGGTGTTTAATTTACCCGTTTAATTTTCTCGTTTACAAGAAGAGTTGTACACAGAAGGGAGGGCAAAGGGAGCCAATTTCCTTCATTTTTGCTTTTGGCCAAAGAAGGAAGGGCCCTTTAGAGTGTCTGGCTGTGTAACAAGCTTGTACCGTCATCATGTCTTACACCGTTTACTAAGGTTCTGACGTGTTTTTCAAAAGCTACTCAGATAGCTGAGGCCTTCTGCATCAGTTTTAGACTAGTCCTGACTAGTTACATCAAATGCCACATCGTTCTTCCTTCTGTTTTACCATGTACTGATTTATTTATTAATTCAGTCAGTATTATTTCAAAATGAATGAAAGAAAATTTTCATATGTGAATGTTCTTATTATTACCATACACTGCATCATAAAGTGAAAGATCCTGGCTGCTAAATACTTTAACTGAGAAATCCCACTGGCTTTTTCTGGTGTTCTGGTACAGTCCTGTAATGCCAGCACTTGGGAGGCTGAGACAAGAGACTTGCAAGTTTGAGGCAAGCTATCAAAAAATGAGAGAGAAAAAGAAGTAAAGAAGAGAAAAAAAAGAAAGGGAAAAGAAAACAAATGAAAGTAAGAGAAAATGAAGGGAAGATAAAATAAAGGAAGAGAAGGCAAGGAAAAGGAAGGGAAAGGAATAGATGGAAAACAAATGGGAAGAAAGGGAAGGGAATAGATGGGAAGGAAGAGCACAGAAAAAGATGAAAAAAAAAATTAGCAGCTTCCCAAAATCCTGTTTATCCCTAGCTCTTGCCCAGTTGGTGGCAGAGACGGAAAATAAACCGTGCTCACATGCTTACAGTCACCCAAGGCCCCAGGCTCTGTGCAAAGCATCCTTTCACTATTCCTTTTCATTGTGAAGTCCCCTGCTGGATAATGGCCACCAGGAGACAGACTCAACAAACAGAGAAAAAGAGATAGCGAAAGAAGACTCTGTTCTCACTTTTGTCCAAAAAGTAATTTCCCACGACCCAGGTTGATGCTCTCACCTATGACACTGATGACAGGACCAGTAGTAACAGTGTGCTCAGGATACAAGAGAATGAAATTACGAAAGAACTAATCCGTCATATTTTACCAATGAAGTGTAATATAAATATACTGTGTCTCAGACCCAGAATTCTTATTTATGAGATAGTAATGGAGATGTTATTCTTTTTTGAGGGGGCTGATTGGTGACATAGTAAGTTTAATGTATTCTGAGTCTGAGACGGAGTATAATCAAAATGAGACCTTGTTCGCAGCACTCATTTGGAAGTGGAGCCAGGACGTTTCTGGACAAGGTTCTACAGATGTTTTCAGCCACTTGGCCTCAGTTCCTCCACTACGGAGCTCCAACTTTAGACCCGCACGATGCTGCCGCTTGTTTCCGAGGCCTCCTCTTCCTGACTGGTCTTGCCATTGTAGCTCAGAAGTCTTATCATCGCTTCACATACAGGGACTGTTCTTTAGTGTGAGCGGTCTCTCTAAATCAGCTCACAGTAGGTCCTAAGCTCAGGTGGTCCTATTCTTCTTAACGCGGTGGCTAGAATACATGCACAACCTATGCGTTAATTTGGGAGAAAATAGATTCTGAGCAGCCAGACAACTATGGACGTCGCCTGTCTCCTACCTTCTCACCCTTCTGCAGAGCATACATATATCCTCTGAGCCATGGTCTTGCCATCAAAGATCAAAGCTCTCCTTCTCTCTCTCCCCAAAACCACAGACAAAAATGAACAAAATTTCTGAGAGATTGTATACAATATTTTTTTTTACCTTCCATATCTCTTTACATATGCAATCCCATATGGATAGCATTCTTGCAAACATGAGGAGTAATACAAACAGTGACAGGCTGATCTTCTAACTGCTATGACCTAGGTCCATGGAATGGTTCTTAAAATATTGCAAGTGGTGTGGAACTGATGCCCTGATGCAGAACAACAGAAATTGGAGACAAAAGGGAAAAAGTGGTTGAGGCTTTTGAACTAATTCCCAGACTCCCATCCTCCTCCAAACAAAGACGGTAGAGCCTGAGGCCATGCGATTTCAAACCAGTTTCCTGAGCCCTTAGCGTCCTCCTAGGAGCACTAAAATTCACTGCAGGCTCAAGAGAGCCCTTTAATGGATTCAGTTTTTGGACTCAAATGCAAAAGGTGAAGTCACATAGGCTTCTTTAAACCTTCAGCTGTTAAACAGGCAAGAACAAAAGCTCGCCAAGAGCCTCTTTCAAACCATTCTCAGCTGCACAACATTTTTTCCCAGGCAAATCTGCTTTTGGAGTAATAGCAAAGGCTTCTCTGTTTAAACCAGAGGCAGGATTTTTAGAAGCCACATGTTGCGAAAAAGCACAAGTCTCAAACAATAAATCATTTGCGATTCTTTTTATACCATTAGAGAGGAAGTGCTCTCTGGGTTGCTGAAGCAGAATTTTAGATGGCTGTTTTGCAGGAGGTAACCATCATAACTATTTTAAGCAGACAACACTGTAATAACAAGGACAGCTGATAGCATGACTCACTGGAAGGTAAGAATAGTAAGAAAATCCAAACCTTGGGCTAACGAGTCCTTCAGTACAGAGAAACACCTTGGGGCAGAAATAACTGCAGGTTGGCCATCTCTAATCCAAAAATCTAAAACATGAAGTGTCCCAAAATACGCATCTCTTTAAGACAATGGGAAGCCACAACTGGAAAATTCCACATCTGATCTCATTTGTGATGAGTCTCGGGCAAAATTCAGGTGCGTGAAAGAGGCTGTCTAAGATATCAGGCTATATAAATGATGTATACATGAAATACCAATGAATTCTGTGTTTAGACTTTAGTTCCATTCCCAAAATATTTCATTTTCTGTATGTGAATACTCCAAAATCTGAAAAAAAAAATATCTGAAATCAAAAACACTTCTGGCCACAGGCATTTCAAATAAGGAACACCCAATCTGTCTGTGGAAGGACTAAGGGAATTTTTTTAAAGGTAAGATCAAAGTATAAAATAAACAATCTCTAGCAGCTCTCTGGGTTTTAGTTAAGCCATTCCTGGAGTTGGTGGCTAGGGACCATCCTCTCCAAGCCAGGGAGCTCTTCTTAGACCACCTGGACAACGAGAGGTGAGGGATACCAAGTTTAAAACTGTTCTACTCCTCACTAGCTAATTCTCTTTACCTCAGGGTCTGTCCCTGTAAAATGGAGATGCTGTTACTAAAATCAAAAGTCAGGTTTGACAGAAGAGACATTTTTATGTATCATGTGTGCTCTACTCTTTAACACACGAAATTGCAGCTAAAATTTAATGGAGATGGGCACGAAATATTGGTAGGAAGGAAACACAGACACTGAAGTGTGGCAAGCCCAACGTTCTGGTAAGCAACGGAGAAAGAGAGATATAAGGGACCTCTACATCCCCTTGAGAACTGCTGTGTGACAAAGATTAAAATGCAGCTCATAATGTAGACAATTTGGGTCTGTCTCTGCATTTTCAGTGCAATAAACGCATGCGTACGTGCAAGAATGACTGAGCATCATCATCATCTTGCGGATCTTGCACCAAATTTAACTCGGCTTGCTCAGCCTTCTTGCAACCGGCAAGATACGCAATGTCCATCTGCTGTGGATAAAATTAAGCAAGTCTTGTAGAAATGGCCAGAATATATCTGGCATCTCAAGTCTGTTTTGTAAATTCTCCAGATTTAAAAAAAAAAGCCTGACTATTTGATGAAAATACATTGTCTGATTAAATAAACCATACATTCACTGTCTAATCATGTTTAAATAAATAACGAAGACAGCCAAACCTGTTTAATTAGTACCTGCGTATCTAGCCTTCTCTCCCCAGACTCCTGTGTCCCAAGGAAGCTGAGGATACTTTTCTCATTATATTCTGGAGCTGAGGGATCTGCTGAGTTGAGCTGAAAACGAGCTGCGGCTGTGGGGCCTTCCTCTGCTGTCGCATGCCAACACAAATCCTCTGCAAACACAGGAGAGCTGCAATGCAGTGTTGTTCTGTGGAACTTTGAAGCTGGGCTACAGATTGCAGATGTACGACGCAAGCATATTTGTTTTCAGTGTTCAAATGCAATTTGAACGATAGAGCTGTTAAAGGAGGCAGATGAATTACTGCCAACTCAGCAGCACTTTTGAGCTGGCCAATCACACGGGTATTTTACTGAACACAATAATTTGAGGTCTCCTTGAAAATTATGTAGCTCTTCTCCAGAAAAGGGTCTGCAGCTCACACGTGGAACACTTCGATCCTGTGGGGGAGCCCAAACGAAGAGAAGAGGTATCTACCACAGCAACCACCAGGAACCTTCCAGACCCTGGAAGACAACGCTGATACAGGGTCAGCAAGGAATGCTTAGCCAAACAACGGGGAAATCTCAAGCTACCTCTTTTTTTTTTTAAGGTCGTTCGTCTTATTCCTACTGATGATAATTGTGAAGACTGGATTTCTAATGGGGGACTGGATTCCGTACAATGAACCCCTGTTCTTTGTGAATTCCAGCATGAGTGTTGCTGCCTCGCTCCAGCATACACTTTGGATTTCTAGGTCTTGCCTGTGTTTTCCCGGGCCTATTGATGAAAAAAACTTCCTTTCTCAATATAATAAAAATCTGCCAACACTAATTAGCAAAACATACCTTCATTGCCAGTTCCAAAGTCCAATTCTTAGAAATTAGAGTTAGGGTGCAAGAAAGAATCTCTAGTGTTGAATGTAAGTTTCAAAGGTGAAGTGTATGTACCATTTCATATCCATTCAGTTTTTATATAGCAGATTTTGTGATCTAGTGTTTGATTCTGCACTCTGGAAAGTTGGTATTTGGAACCAAAGGAACAGTCCATTAACCCTCTTAACCCTTATGGTAAGATAAAGAGCCAGCAACATAAACTTGGCTTTAGAAACACAGAAATGGAACGCTACCAGGGTGAGAAACACGGCCAACACTAGTCGTTCAAATTAAGCAAGAAAACAAGCCTGTGCATGTGTGTGTCTGAGTGTGAGTGTATGTATAAATGTGGGTATGTGAGTTTGGAGTTAGGCCTATTCTCTCATTCTTTTTCTTTTTCTTCTCAATGATTTTTGATCCTCTTCCCTTCCTTTCCTGTCCCTTAAAGTTTTATGACAATATTCTGACAGTCAATTTTCATTTTTCCACCGTATTTTTGCTTTATCCCTATGTTTTAGAGATTACATAACACACAAACTTTTGATAAGACCTTTCACAGAGCCAGCATCTCTTTTCAGAATTTCACCCAATGGTAGTAGAGAATAAATTAACATGTTTTGTAGAGGTACTCAGTCTTCGTTGTCTTCCTTTCCACTTAATTTTATTTCCCCCATTTGTCATCTGTAGCTGACAAGACCCCAGGATGACTCATCATCAAGTTATTAGGCCCAGTCCATGAACTTGACTCTTGGTCACATGACATTATCCTGTACTCAGGAGTGAAAGTGCTGAATCTTTAATCACTCTGTACTTTTCCTAAAAGCAGCTAGACTCTGCCATTCCTGAGTGCAAGATTCTAATTCCTTTCCCGGTAACTAATATACTAAGGAAGGATTTTTTAAAAAATCAAAGTGCTTTTTAAATAAGCTTCCTGCTCTCATATGACATTACTTCTACTGAGGAATTCTTTCAATGTCCTTTACCACACCTGAATTAATTCATTGCTACTCTGTGAGCAGCCATATATGGATAGAAGTGCCAATATATAGCCCTTTGCCACAGACACCCCTGAAATTCAGCAATTGCTTAAACTAACTGGCCTGCAATAATATTGGCAAGTTTATAGGAATTTTTATGAGCGAGTAATGACCACTTGAAATAGTCACCTTGACTTCTACCTGTCCCTTAATTCTTTTAACCTTTTATTATGAGGCAAAAGATATGAAATATCTTATTCCAAGAGACACATAAATCTTTGGTACAGAGATAATAACAGAGTTCTGGCTGAAGCAGCACCTGTCATCCACACACAATGAAGATGAGTCCCCTGAGGGAATCAGGCCCCCTGTTCTGCTGGCCACAAGAAGCAGGGATCTGTGCGCCCTTGGTCTGCTAAGCATTTGACCTTCTTTTCCAACCACTCTTGGGTTGATGATGCCCACCCCACCCATGGGCTCTCCTAATTTCTGATTCTGTACCCTGGGATCTACTTGGAAGATACCTGGCTGCTCTTGTTAGGCATAAGAATTACCCAAGGAAGCAGCATTTTCAGTCCTTGCAATTGTCTTGCAAATTCAATTTGTTCTGTCCCACACTGAACAGGAAGTAAGCAAACACATATTCCTATTTCCCGTCAGCATCCAGATTTACACGCTCTATCTACTGTAGTAAAGAGTACCTCATTTGTGTGTCAGACTCAGTGTTCTGACAGGCTCGTTTCTGTGCTGTTAGCCTTAAAGCAGTTTCTCTCTACTTTGTGCTTGCTAGGTTGGCCCAACGGAAGAGGAGCAGGGCTAGTGCTCAGATAGGCTGAAGGAAGACAGCATATGGGGAAGTCTTACCAGAGAGGGGGCGGAAAAAAGCATCACGGCCTTTCTTGCTGTTACAAAAGTCCTAAATGGCAGAGAGCGCTAAAGTTGAGAAATAAAATACGAAGATAATGTATCCCCAGTAAGAGATGTAATAGAAGCACCTAGAGAGCAGGGCGAAGCTGGAGGACGTCAAGTAGTACCAAAGCAAGGAGATCAAGAAGCCAGAGAGCATCAAGTAAGATCACTCCTTCTGGGTCTAAACTTTGGAGGTCTGGGAGGGGTGTAACCGCCTGCAGCACAGCCAGCCTGGCCCAGGAGCAATTCAACAGTTTGGCGGAGGGAAGGGGCGGCTGTGCAAGCTGAAGGCAGCGCTCTCACTTCTCCAACAGTCTGTTCATCTTTCGCAAAAGCCCACAAGTTTTGACTTGTATTGTGGAAACTGTAGGACTACTGAAAGCTCTGGGGAGAGAGCAGAGATCTTAGATTAGGACACGTGACAGCTTTGTGACCAGTAACAGTTATCAGGACCAAGATAGCCAGTAGTGGATGCTGATCAGGGAGACTCCGCTGTCGTAGAACTCACAGGAGAGAAAGACCCTCCAGCTTTTCCTGCTTCTTGCAACTGCTACAGGATCAGAAACCCCAGAGGTCACCTTAAGAAGGGACAAGAGGAAAGACGTAAAATGCGAAAACTCAGCATCTATCCTGAGAGAAAAGATATATTCAGAAATTGACCATTTAAGCCATTTCAATCCCCCCAAAAATGCGATAATCGTTTACCAACAAACAACACTTCCCATTATATACAGAGATCAGTCTGTCATGAGAAAAAAGGGACTTGGGAGGTTGGGCTTCAAAAAGGTCTACACGTTATTTAACAAATCACAAACCTAGGACTCACAGATTCTATTACTGTACTCAAGCTCTAGGAAAAAACCTTGCTCCTGAGCATAAGGGAGCACACAAAAAGCACTCACAGCACAATTATTTGTTATTTCAAAACAATTCAGAATGGCATAAATGGCCTTCAATGGGAGGATGGCTAAAGAAATTGGAGTAAATACAATGAAATATCAATACAATGAAATAATAAAAGAAAGCTGTGTGGTTAAGATGGATGACTGTTACAAACTAATATTAAGTCGATAAAAATTTACAAGAGGATACATATGTGTAGTGTGATAGTTATAGAAAGCCTAAAAACAGGGTAGATTATTTAAAATAATAATATACATCAAATATTTCATATGGATCTTCCTATAATTCAGTTTCTATTCTGAGATTTTACAATGTCAAATTCTTCATAATCTCTAAAATTGATACTATAAGTGTCCCCATTTTACATTTTTAAAATAATGAATAGAGATTGAATTGTTTCTTTAGGCAACACAGGTAGTAAACAAGATTCTTAGGGTTCAAATCTAGACAGTCTAATTTGAGTCTCTGCACTTAAAGAGTCCACATGGATATCTCTCAAACTTTGAAAAAATTTGAAGTATAAATGCAAACAATAGAAGGAATATGCAATATGTAAGGAAAGATAACATCAAAATTAAGAACAGGTTGTTATCTCTGGGAGCAGAGAGAGCAATACAGTGGGGGAAGCGCTCAGAACTGGGAGATGGGGATTCTAAGGATCTGTGTTATTGCACTTCTTGGGAGAAGTGATGTTCACCACATTATCCTTTATACCTTTATTCCAAACTATCTGGAAGAGTCTATAGAAAATAATTAGAGAGCATTATTTTCCTTATACACCAAAGCTTCCTGTGAGTTAACATAGAATGCTATCACATATGGCAACATCAACACAAATACTAGTGGTTTGAATTTTCTGTGGATTAGGTTACAGTCTGGGCAGGCTGTTTAGTATTAGCAAAGATAAGCCTAGACAAAGATAAAAATGGTATATTAGGATGCAAGACCTGTTATGGTTTGGATCAGGAATGTTCCCAAAAGTCTCAGGCATTTGGATGTAGTGGGGTACTTAAGGAACTGGGTACAGATGGGCGGTAGACCCCTGCTGAAAGGGACAGAGCTTGGGGCTTGGCCTAGAGGGATTATGTCAAATTCTTGGGATCAGAAAACACTAAAGGCAGAGATTTCACGTGCCCATGATTGACTTGTACACCAGGAAATGAAAGAAGAGTGCCTACCCTGGGTTTGGGCCGCTCAAGTGACAGCTTAACTAAATGAAAAGAAGGATGAAGAAACCCTGTTGCAGTTCTTCCTGGGAGGACTTTGGCCTCCACATTAATCTCCAGACATTGACTCACTCCTCTCTCTCTTGGCTGGCTGTCTGCTATGCTGTGAAAAGCTTTTCTCCAACTGGACCTCCATGTGCTTCTGTCACTGCTTCTACCATTTCCACCACGAATGGTCTATGAGACCTTTTGAAACTGTGAGCTAAAATAAGTATTTCCTCCCTTAAGCTGTGAATGTCAGGTCTTGTTCCAGCAAAAAATAAGTAACTAAGAACGAAACTGATATCAGAGAAGTGGGGTCAGTCATTGCTGAGACTTTACCTGATTTTATGGTTTGAAAATCTTCATAACTTTGGAATTTAGTTTGCAAGAGGAGAAGTTTAGAGAGATTTGAAGACACTCACTACAGAAGGATTAGAATATTGTGAGCTGAGCTTAATGAGAGATTTTGGTCAGAGCTCAGAAGATCAGAATGCTGACAAAAGTGTGAATTGTAAAGACCAGGCTCAAGAAGTTTCAGGTGAGAAGGAGAATTTTATTGGCAGTTGGTCTAGAAACCATGCACACTATGGTCTAACACAAAGCGTTGGTATTTTTCCATTGTCCAGCAACTTTGCCCGAAGCTGTGATTAAGGGTGATAGACTCAGTCATTTGGTAGAGGAAATCTCAAAGCAATCGATGTTTAGGCTGCTTCATGGGTACTGCTTGCAGCTTTTAGCCAACTGTACACTGAAAAACAGGAAAAAAATGACAGAGAAAAAAGATGTGAAAAGTTTGTAGTTTTGGCAGAAATAATATGACTCCAAAGTAGGGGCAGAAGAACTCACAGTTGTTAGAGAAATTAGCATTAAAAAGCAGCCAAGTACTTGGAATCTGGAATGTTGAATATGTTGAGGTCATCTGAGGCATCAGCAAGATCCTACCCTTTACCAACGAAAGGGCGGAAAGGATAGTGTTTGCTTTAAAAAGAGAACCACAAGGCATTCTGCAGGACAGCCTAGGAAGATAAATCCCCAAGGACTTCAGACATCTAAGAAAACAGAGGCCTTGTCATCCAAGAAGGCTGGACTGCTACTCAAGCCAGCAGTTAATCTTGGTGCCATCCATGTGGTGCTGTTCTCACAGGTATAAAAATGTAAGCGGTGTGGGGTCATGGAGGCTTCCATCCAGATTTCAGAAGACGGCCTTGGAGGTCAGGCAGAGAGCTCCTGAAAAGGCAATGAAAGAAGTTGAGAAGGTAAAGTTAAAAGTGCAGTGGAGACCCAGGAAGTCCGGGAAAGACTTGGACAAAGATCATCTGTAGAGGTGAAGTGGAAAGAGCTCCATCACTTTGGGTTTTCCCGGATGTCTTCTTTACCCCGTCACCTTTCCTGTGTAGCTGCCTTGCGACCCAGTAACTCACTCTCTGCTGACACCCTGCCCCTAGGCTGCTATCAGAAAATCAGGCACAAGGCATGAATTAAGTTTTGAATCACCGCTAGTTTATTGTCATTGTTAGTTTATTGTCACTCGATTCTGTAATCTACTGTTACTTACTCTGTTTTGCAATACCCCCACCCTCTATGTCCCTTCCCTTTGTTCTTGAGATCTCTCCTGTTCTTCCGGTTTTTGCATTTATAGACCCCATTAAATCCCCTCTTTAGCACTGAGAATTCTTTTGGACGTGAGCCTGTTCTCAGTCTTCTGTTGATAAAGAACTCCTAATTTCTCCTTAGCAAGTGATGCTTCTCTTTTAAGATATTGTCTCTCTCAGTTATAACAAAGGAAGGCCACAGGCTGAGTGGAGCCAGCCCAAAGGAGAAACTATGACTGTTCAGCCAGAGAAACTAGGGAGGTTCAGTAGAGGCAGGGCTACCTCACGTCTTGCCACAGTTTATTCCAAGTGCTGGGCATGGAGCTACAGGATTTAATATTTGCCCTCCAAGGTTTTTAACCCATTTGGTCCATTGTTTTCTATCCTCCTATTCTTTCTTTTTGGAATAGGAATGTTTACTCTGTGCCACTGCACCTTGAAGTGTTTAACTGTTCTTTGATTTTCACAAGAACTCACAAATAAGAGATTTCTTTGAGTCGCAGAGGAGACTTTGGAGTTGGATTTTTGAGCAGTGCTAAAACTGTTAAGACTTTAATGACTCTTAAGAAGGATTAAATGCATTTTACATGAGAAGGTAGGCATGAAATTTTGAGAGACTGGAGGTGGAATGTTATGGTTTAGATCTGGAATTTCCCCCAAAAGCTTCATATATTTGGATGTAGTGGGATACCTATGGAACTGTGTACTGTTTGAAGTTGGGTCATGGCTGGAAAGAGTAGATGGTACATGCTTAGGGCTTGACCTAAAGAGATTGCATACACTTGCTGAGTTGAGAAGGCACCCAGAGCAGAGCTTCCAGGTATGTGTTATTGATTTGTGGACCAAGAAGTCTGGGAGGGGCACCCACCCTGATTGTGGATGGCCCAGCTGACAACATGAGCTAAGTAAAATGAAAAGGAAGAAACCTTGTTTTATTTTCTTCCTGGGAAAGCTCTAGCTTTGGCCTGAGTCTTCAGACATTTGCTCACTCCTCTCTCACTTGGCTTTCTGCCTGCTATGCTATAAAGAATTTTTCTTTGACTAGACCTCTTCCATATGCTTCTACCATTGCTGGTTATCCATGAATGGACAGTGTGAGACCTTCTGAAACTGTGAACTAAAATAAATCTTTCTTCCCTGAAGTTGTGGATATTAGATATTCTGTCCCAGCAGTGAATAAGTAACTAAGACATTGCCTTCCAGCAGTGATCAGGAAAGGAGAAGTTTAGGTAGTTCCTTAAAACCAGATTCAATATTTGGCAGCACAGAGCTCAGAATAGATGTCACAGTAGCATTGGCATGTCTATGACTTTGATGTAAGCCTTTTTGACTAGGAAGGATCCAGATGAACTAAATGATAATCAAGGATTTGGGAGGAACATTCTAAGATGTTTCCCCCTCTGCAGACAGCCATAAAGGGCTGATCATTTGTCATATGTGGAGTGGAACCTAGCTCAGAGTCCATGACTTTTTTTATACCCTGTAATCTCCAGGATACATATTCTGAAAATTTCAGCTGGAAGCAACCATGGGAACCCCTTATTGGTCATGGAGGATACCTGAGGGCAAGTAGAAAGTTCAAGAACAGCACTGCACAAGCAATCCACAATCTCCAGAAAGCTTATGAGGAGTGTCTTGGGTGAAAATACTTGAGACCAGTGCTGAAAAGATAGCCTGAGATACATTCATACTTGGGGAATGGCTGAGATTGTAGTCACTATGTTATCCACGAGTTAAGTAAGTTTTCTAACCTCTTCTGGGTAAGCAAAATGAAAAATAGTGATTTTCCAGCCTTGAAAACCCTGCCAGAATTTTTCCATCCTAAATTTTTGAATGTGTCTCAAGCTTGCCCCAACCATCACACTGATTGCAAAGGTTTATTTTTAATGTTTCAAGAAATGATAACAACCATCCCTTCCATGGCAAAACATTTTCACTAAGTTACATATTGCTTGTGTCCTTTTCTTTGGAGATAAGCAAAAGCTCTTGATTTCAAGTCTCAGATAATATTTGTTGCTACCTAAAGAACAGAAAAAACAATGAACTAAATATAAAAAGGACAGAGAGAAAGGAAGGAATAAAGCAAGGAAGCAAGAAAGGAAAGAAAGAAAGAGAGGGAAAGAAACAGAAAGAGAGAAAGAGAGAGAGAAAGAAAGAGGCAAACAATTTTATCATAGGAATTTGTTGTAGATACTTCAAAATTATGTGCTGTACTTTAAAGCAAATGGTTTGGGGGCCCTGTACAAATTTTTTTCTGTTTGGAAAAATGAGCATTATTTCCAAACTGACTTAATACTCATACAAATCAATAGAAATTTCGGGTAAATATAGTTCCCATTTTTTTCCAGAAAAGCAAAATGTTCTGAGATAGAACTGTCCTCGGAGAAGAAATAAAAGAAAAACAACAACAACAACAACAATAATAATAATAATAATAATAATAAATTGAGAAGAAAACAAGGAGAATAAAAGCAAGAGGAGAGATAAAGGGATAGTAAGATCAGTTAAAAGTAAAATAACAAAAATAAATAAATAAACAGGCAAGAGCTGAAGGATGCATAGATTGCAATTTTTCATCTTGGGTATTGGCAAGGAAAGGACTCTGTGTCCAGGAATTTTGATTCTACTTTTCTAAGATAATTAAGAATTTGTCTCAAAACTAGTTTTATAACCACACGGAGAGCTATAAGAATGAAGATAAAACAGATTTAAACTAAGAACCGAATACTCACACAGTGGGGATGCAGTCTTCCAAGAAGGACTCGGCTGTGTGTACACAGCACCTCCAGGGCTTATAAGATCCCTAGAAGGACCATTGTGTGGTGTGTGTGTGTGCTGAAGAATTTCAGCCGCAAGTTCTCCAGCCTGGGACGCTTGGTACAGATCTTCACGACTTGGTAATAGGGAGGGGGATGTACAAGCATTTAGACAATGACAAGCAGACAATACCAGGGACGAATGCAAGTGGTGGCCACTAAAATTAGAGCTGTAGTAAAGTCCTCCTCCTTCCCAATTACTCCAGAGCAGTTGTTCTCAACCAGGGGCAGTTACCCCCAGTGGGTAGTTGGCAATGCTAAACTCGCAGGCAAGTTATTTTTCCCATGTAAGCACCAGTTGAAACCGTTGTCTACTAAGCACTCTACTGTGCACAGAATAGCCCCTCACACCAGTAGCAACAACTAAAAGACTGTGTGGCCCAAAATATCTGTGCTATCAAGACTGAGAAGCCTTATTCTAGACTAAGCAAGTTCAGGGGGTCCTTTATCGTCTAAGGACACAGGAAGACATGTGTGCAAATGACACAGATTGAATTTCACAGCAACCTTGGTGAGTAAACATCAGGTCACATTTAGTTTAATTTTTTAAAACATAAATATGTGCCCTGCTGGAAGCAAATTTTATTGTATCATGTAATGGGACTCTTCTTTCAGATTTCTAAGACTACTTCTGAGTATTATCTTTCCCAATATGCATTACAGCTCCTAAAAATGAGTGAAAAAAATGATTTTGAGAAAATGATCTTGACTATTTCACAACATTGGAAACTATTCAGGCCTGGATTCGGACCAGAACCTATGCCTGACTATCGAGTGCTTTCCATGGTTGGCACAGTCTACCAACAGCATGGTAGCCACAGGCCAACACCATGGCCAGGCAGGGAGGATTGAAAATAAAATGAGCAAATAAACAAACAAAAAAAAAAGCTAGAGATTTTTGCTTTACCTACGTGTACCAGTGATATATTTCAGAGATACTAACCAAGCTCTAAGAAAACAAAATATTTTCTTCTCTGCTGGTAAGGAAGATGACTATGTCATGGCAGACATTTCATGGTACCTACAAGAAGGACCCGGTGTAACTGATGTGAAACCGAAAGTTCTACTTTGGAGGAGAGGTTTTCTTGACCCAACAATAAATTCAGTTTCACGACACCCTCCTTCGTTGTCACAATTGGTTGCTACAACTCCAAGGAAGGAGATAAGAAAATGGCTTAAGGACTTATCTGGTAAGGGGCAGTGCACTGGATGGAGTTGTTATGGTCTTGATGCTACTCCTACATCCTGCACCTGGCATCCAGGTAATCCACCTCAGGTATAGTCAGGAAGGTACTTAGGTGGGACTGTCATGTTTACATTGAGGAGTATCTTCCCAAATATGGGGCGTCCAGAGCCTGTGGAGTATATAATTTTGAGGATTGAAAGCAATGAGGACTGGACCAAATATTATTTGAAAATCAGAAAAATAAATGGACCTGGGTTTTTTATGCCCTAATTTCTATGAAGCAAATTAATTACATATGTATGAAAGCATAGACATAAAATTACATGCAAAAACATAAAACACCATAAAATAACACAAATTCTCTGATCTGGAAGTATAAAAGATTTATCAGGCAAGAAGAATGATATAATTGTTTAGCTAAAATTATAACTTATTTATATCTGCCTTTAGAATTCTTTAACTTCTTTGGGTTTGTTTGTTTGTTTATTTGATTGATTTTTGAGACAGGTTCATCACTCTGTAGCCCAGGTTTGTCCTGCACTCATTATAGAGCCCAGCCTAGCCTTGGACTCATGGCAATCCTCCTGTCTCAGCCTCCCAAGTGTGAGTGCTGGGATTACAGACATGCGCCACCACTCCCAGCTGGGGAATCGAACTCAGGTACTTAGCACTTGTCTTAGTCCTTGCTAGGCAAGCACTTTAACCCCTGAGTTATTCCCTCAGCCCAAGAATTCTTCAACTTCTTTGTTACATAATGTTTCTATTTTTATTTGAGAAAAATAACAAATACTGCTAAGAGAAGAATGAGAAAAAATTGTATTTCTATGATACTATTACACAAAAAATTCACAGAAAAATATCCTTTTATATAAGTGCTCTACAATATCCAAAACATCATTTCTTCAGAAACGTTATTGAACAAAAGAAATAAAGTTTAAGTACTAAATAATGTCTAATGCAAGAGCTGCTTACTACTTTAAAATAAGCATCTCTACATATAATTAAATTTGTCTGTGTGACTTAAACTTTGAGATCATTAATTGACTTTTAATTCTTTTCTTCTGCTCTAACATGTCGATAATTTGATGTAAAAACAAAACAAAAAAGAACATTAGCCCAGGTAAGAAAGAGGGAAAGTGTATGTAACTATTAAAATAATGTCATCATAATTTTTAAAAGATGCAAGTTAATTGATTCTTACGTTTTTATTCTCTACTCAAATTTTAGCTCATCTTTATGCCTTTATGTTTTTATAATATGAATATAGGTTGTGAATTAATCCACGGAAACGGGATAGTATTTCACAGAAAAATGGACACACTCATGAATCCCAGGACTCCTTACCAAGATGAAAGACCACGTTTAATGAAACAGTATTAAATTACTCTGCAACAGTAATTGTCCTGCTTGCTTCTGCCACAGTGAAAGGTAATAAAAAAAGCTCTCTTCAGACCAGTGTCCACTGCCATTTTAAAAACTGAAGCTGTTGGCTTGATTTAAACTTTGGCTGTAGGGCTTACCATTTCTAATTAAGAAGCCTAAATCTTGATTTAGAAAAGAGAAGGAAAGAGGCTTTAGAAATACAACATTCCCTAATCAAATAAGAAGATAATTCAAAGGTCTTTATTTTGCCCATGGAAATGACTGCCAGATGAGATATACAAAAGCCAATTTAATCAAGCTGATATAATCTAATATATAGAAACTGACTTGAGCTGCATAATATGAAAAAGAAGTTTTCTGTGATTCAAGGAGCCAACACATGATGAGCAGTAGGCTCACAGGATCAATGCCAGTAACTCAAGCTTTTAGGTATTTTAATTTTTTCACTATATGGGTTTATATTAATCAATTGAAACAAATAAATGTTCAGCTTGATGGCGACTACTGTTTTGTAAGCTGGCACTTAAAAAGAACAGCTACACAAAAGATAGGAATATGGATATACTAGTCCAAAAACATTTGGCAGTGTATTAAAACACCAACTCAGATAACTGACTGAAATAACCCACTTCAACTTACACGCTTTTTTAAAAAACCATTGTTAATTGAGTATGCGCTAGAAAGAATTTGAAGGTCAGTTTTCACTTTGACCATGGCATGAATTAAGAGAGCTATGATTCTAACAATTAACACATTGGGTCTAGGTGGGACATTGATTCCCAAGATTGCCTAATCAAGTAATTTCCTGAATTAAAAATCTGGAGCCAAGCATGGAAGTATGCAGCTGTAATCCCAGAACTCAGAAGGCAGAGACAGGTAGATTGTGAGTTCTAGGTCAGCCTATATAATAAACTTAAGGCCAGCCTAGGCCTCATAATAAAAACTTGGCCCCTGAGGGAAAAAAAGAAAGAAAAAAGAAGGAAAGAAAGAAAAAAAGGAAGGAAGGAAGGAAGGAAGGAAGGAAGGAAGGAAGGAAGGGAAAGAATAGAGAAGGAGATTAAGGAAGGAGACTAAGTAATCAAACGTGTATCCTAGTACAATGAACTATAAAATAAGTATCAATTCTGGTATATTTTTAACAAGAATACTTAACTTGTTTCTAACCAAAATGTAACTTCTTACTCCAAGTTGATGGGAAATGCAAGAAATAGAAAATCAATTTAAATAATACCAGAATAAAACCTAGATTATGGGCTACTCCACAGAAAAACTGCCTTACTGATTTTATGCGTCAATAGTATTTTAAAATGAGGAAAGAGAGGCGCAACAATCACAAACTGAAAGAGATTTTAAAATATGTAGCATCCAGAGATGATGGCCTTTTTAAATTCTGGTGCAGTGTAAAAGACACTTAGGAGACAACTGGGGAAATTTAATGTGAAACAGATATGAGAGTAAATAATGAGGATTCCTTGCTAATTTTATTTTTAAGTGTAATGTTTTGGATGATGATAAGGAATTTTTTATTCTTGAAGATTTCTATGAAATATCTATATTTGAAATATTGCGATGTCTACAATTTATTTTTACAAAGATACAGATCAATTTCCAGTAATGCTAGGAGAGTAAAATGATCAAGAGAAGTCTCATTGATAACTAGACAATTAAATATTTAAATCAAGATGACTAAAAGATTTCAGAAAGCATGCCAACCCAATCAAAAACCATGGGCGAATCAGTTTTTTAAAACAACCACTGGGAAAGTTAAGAATTAGGAGCTTACGGCCCTCCAAGTCAGGACCCTGCCCAACTTTAACAGCTATGGCTGTAAGTGGTAGGGAGGACAACAGCCACCTCACTAGTTGCCGGGCCAGAGATCGGGTTCAGACTGGGGTAGCCACTGGAAACTTAAAGGGGACATTCTTCCCTGCCCAGCAGCTCAGAAGGAGTATGACCAAAACTGAGAGCAAAAACTGACCACATCCTTGGCTACCATCTAAATTACATATAAAGCATGGTTTAAAACAAACAAAAAAAAAGTCAGAGGCCAGAGAAAATACTACTAACGAAATTGAAATAAGATCAGAATCCCGCCTGTTATGTATGTAACATTCCTTATGCTAAAGGCTGAAGATTCCCAACCCCGAAGAGGCAGCGCGCTGGCCATGAAGCAGGTGGACGTTGTGGAGGGGAAAAGGGCCGTACTGACCAGGTGAGTCTGATTTAGATCACAGTGTGGTGAACAGGATGCTCAGGTGGCTGAAACCTTTGCAAATAAGAGGCTATCTACAAGGCTCACGTTTAAAAAAAAAAAAAAGAAAGAAAGAAAGAAAATGCTCAACTGGGCACACAAATAACAAGTGGGTGGAGCAGAAAATAGCTACAGCTAACCACGCATTAGGGTAAAAACCTATTCATACCCCAAAATGACTAGGCTTGCAAAGAAATATAAAAGCATGACCTACGATTAGGAAAAATAGCAGTTAATAAAAACTGACTCCAACTTGAGCAAAGTGTTGAATTTGGCAGGTAAAGGCATCAAAGAAGCTATTATTAACATCTTTGTCTCGGTCCATTTTTTGTTACTATCACAGAATATCTGAGATTAATTCATACAGGAAAGAGTTTGATTCGAGCTCGAGGTTCTGGAAGTCTGAGATCCAGTGGCCACTCCTAGTGAGAGTCTGCTTCACGCTGTTGGCACTTGTTGACTGCTACAACAGAGGAGAGAGGCAGACGCATGCACAGGAGAGAACAAGACGGAGGACACAACCGAAATTCATGGCCACCTCTGGAATTGCATAATGTAAAATCACCAGGATGTGAAAACAATAAGTCTGGTGCTAAAATCTGTTTTTCATAGTCCTTCCAAGACTATTTTTCCAAAAAACAACTGTCAAGAGATTGAATCGAACCACAAATCTTAGCATCTTCTTCATTGGTTTCTTTGTAAGAAAATTTTCCCCAAATTTTTTTTCGTGGGCTTCAAAAAGTAACATTGTAAAACACTGATCATGTTCTCTACAAAAATGTCCAACAGACCATCCCAAAAATACCACATGACTCATAATCAATCCTACAACTTGCTAAAAAATTGTATTTCTGGGTGGACTTTGTCACAGGCAGAGCAGATTCAACTGCCTTACTTCTTGCAGTCTGGCAGTCACAGGGAAATATATTTTCAGTCCAATCTAAGGTTCATCTGGTTCATCTAGTTCAGCAATTTTCTGCAATATAATGCACCCTGAGTCATAACCAAAGCCTCCAAAAAGCGTCTAGGAAACTTGACACAAGCCCTAGTTCAGTAGTTTTATGATAAAGAGTCTGTTTTTATCATTTCTCTGTATTCCTTAGGATCGTTTTCCAGGGTATTCCTTTGATTCCTTGTTCCCACATTCACATGAGTTGTCTTACCGTTATCTGAATTTAATGTATTACAAGGTCCAGCCATTTACGGTTTTCTACTAAACATGCACGAGCATGCGAGTGCGCGCGCACGCGCACGCTCACACACACACACACACGCACACACACACGCACACACAATTTCACTGAAGATTTGTGCAGAGAGTGCTAAAATGAGAAATTCTTAACACAAATGTTCATCATGCATGATTCATTCACCTTTCCAGAGAGGCAATAATTCTTTCCATTTTGCATTCAGTTACATACCACCAAAATTAGGACCCTATTGAAGTTGGGCTTATTAGCTCAGGCACTTTTCTGAACACTATTTCCTTCCAAGAGAAAGTAATAATTTCCTGACATTTTTTTCAGCTCATTAGATGATGGTTGTTATCACAAAGAAAAATATAATCTAATTCATGTCTTTCTATTTCTTATTTTTACACTCATTTTAGGTGTTGGTGAATTAGCAATGAAAGCATAGCATATTGAATTCCACTCATTTTCTGTCACTTCTCAAAGGCCTATAGAAATAATTTCATTTCTGAACTTTCGAAACATGCATGACATTTGTGCGTGTATTTTTAAAAGTTGGGCTGATAGATTTGGATACAGAGCTAAAACATCCTCACTATTCATACATTTAAATACAGCATTAATATAGTGTCATATTTCAATGATTATTGATAAATTGTCTATATATATAGGTTGATGTTTCAATTTTGAATTAAGATTAATATTTTGCCAAAGATAGCTTTTTCTTTTTTGTATTTTGTATTTTCACAATGTGTTGTGTATACTCAGACACCTCTCGCTCTAACAACAATCTCAAGTTCAAGGGCTAAGTCACGGTGGTAGGCTTCCATGGCTGGGACTCCTCAGATAAACCTCTGCCTAGATAATTTTTTCGAAGGACTCACAGAACTGAGAAAAACTGATATACTCACAGTTGCAGTTCATTACTATTTTTTTAAAAAGGTACTAATGAATAGCACCAAAGAGCAAAAGCACATGAGGGAGAGTCCAGGAAAACCCAGATATGAAAGAACTCATAAGAGAAATTAAATACAAAAAGAACCCAGACACAAGGGGAACCCCAATAGGAGAGGACCCAGACAGGAGAGGAACCCATAATGGAGGGAAACTCAGACCCAGGCTTCGCTTGTCCTCTCCTGCTGGAGCTATGCATAGTGTACATACTTCTTTCACTAATAATTCATGATGACAGGTGCTAAGTTTGAAGTGATATCCACCAGTTAAGTTTACCTGAGCATCGGTGCCCACGGATTTCTACCAGAGGTCTATCACAGAGATATGCAGTACCTTACCTACCCAGTTTCCAGTCCCTCGTTCCCAGGAGGTCACAGTGACAGCATCTGCAATCAAATGAAAAGGAACTTTCACTGTCAAGCATATTCAGCCTAAACTATCTCTGTGGCCCAAGGCCTCAAGTATAAAAAGAAACTTATCCAGTACTGAGGTTGTCTCTTAGAGATCAGGCCAATTTTCAGTCCTGATAACCCTAGAAAAGTGCAAGGCTGAGCCTTTAGACCTGCCAAGATAACATTCTTCTGCCTAACAGAAAAAGGGTCCCCAAAGATATTCATGTTCTAATCCATGAAATCTGTGAATCTTACCTTATGTAGAAAAAGAAATTTCAAAGTTGTAATTATATTAATAATACAGAAATAGAAAGATTAAGCTAGGTTATTTGAATGAATCCTAGATGTAGTAGCTAAGGCCTTTGTGCTAAAGAGATGGAGAAATATTTCACTTCTGCTGTGCAGAGGGCAATATGGAAGCTGAAGTAACAGGCCAGGCTGCTGGCTTTGGAGGTAAACAGACATGTGCCAAGAAATAAAATGAATAATGTAGGAAAAAAAAAAAAAACAGAGAAAAGGGGATCTTCCTCAGAGTTTCAAAAGAGTGAACCTGCCAGCACTTTTATTTTAGTCCAGTGATTCTGAACAGCCAAAGTTACAAGAGTAAATATGTCACTTTTTTAAGGAACCACGTTTGTAGCGTTGTTACAGCACCTGTAAGGAACAAATACACTAGGGGACAAAAGTTTGCAATAAAAACATTTTGATTTTCAATTATTAAATCTTCTTGGAAATCACTTTTTCATTTCATTCATCTCTCAAAGATTGAACTATTATAGCAAGATTTCAGTATTTACATGAGTACGCATGCACACATTTAAAATGCAAATGATCATTAATATAAAACATTTCAAGAATTTGAAAGCCTAAAGAAATAGCAGGCAAGCTTCCCCAAACCAGATGGCTAACTAATGGATTCAGCAGTTGTCCTATAAGGATATTAAATTCAAATATCAAAAGCTGTAATATCCTGAGTACTGTGACTTGAATATAAAAACAATAATTGCTAACATGGCAATAAAAAGATGCAGACTGGCATCACATGAAGGATAAGACAATTAAGTGGCATGGAAATGCCATTGAACTTCACTGTGCTCTGGTCAGAATTTTCATATTGTATAATAAAACTTAAATCTACTCAAAATACCTCGTTTTCTGCTTTTCAAGGATGGTGAAGATGGTAATATCATCACATTCTGCGTTTGATGATTTGCCTAGCTTCATTTAGCAGGCACACTTTCTTCTCTGTGAGTGTAGGCTGGATACTTTTCAGCTCTAATTCACATACACACATTTTATCCTTTAGGTCAGAAGAGGATTTCTCCCTCCAAATATGCTGGTAAATCTTTCAAGTATCTTTCTCATTAATGAGATTTGCCTATTAATTTTATATTATTGCAGAATTCATTTTTAATTTATATGCCTAAGCCAGTGGACTACTCAACAAGAATGTTATTCCTAAACAATTTTTGTAGTAAAGATAAAGTAGTGTTATGGTTTAGGTCAAACATTTCCTCGAAAAGCTCATATGATCAGAAGCAGGGCTTTTGGAAAGTGATAGGAGTATGAGGGTGCTATACTCATCAGTGACTGGGTTCCCTCAAGGAACTAAAAGCTGAACTGGCTGTTAAAAGGAGGGGCCTACTTGGAGGAACTATAGCAGGTCAATGGGAGCACACTCTGGAATGGTGCATCTTCTTCCTAGGCTCTTTCCCTTGCTTTCTGCTTCATGGCTGCCAGGAAGCAAACATCTTTCTGCCATCACCCACTTCTGTTTGATGCTTCTGCCTCACCACGGGCCTAAAGCAATGAGGCTCCCAACCATTGACAGAGATTTGTGAAACTGTGAGCCAAAGAGATTTTTCCTTCTTTACCTTGTGTTTATGTGGTATTTTACACAGCAACAAAAAAAAAATACTAACTACTAGAGTTACCAAATACAATTTTTAAATTAAATTAAAATTAAAATTATCCAATCTCTCCAACTTTAATGTAGACAGTGCATTGACCTGTGAGTGCATTTCATAGCATTGTGCGCAATACACAATCTAATGATGATGTCCAAACCATCAAAGACTATGTTTATTTAGTTTGAGTTTAGAACATATAAAAATATATTAAATTGCTTAGAATTTAATAGGCCATGTATAACCTCTATTTCCACAATAAGTAAAGCACAATATCTACTCTTTCAGAATAACTTAATTTGTGACAATTAATGGTAGTCACTTTGTCAGTGTTAGTTGCATCTATACTTTTATATACTTTAGTAAGCATTCTCATTCTATCAAGTACTATATATACATTTCTGTCAGGGTTGACCTCAGTCTTCAGATCCAAAACATCACTGAAATTTTATTTTATAGACCATGTCTTAGTCACTTTCCTTGTCATTGGGACAAAGGACTCCAAGGGGAAGTTAATTTTTAGCTTAGAGTTTCAGAAGTCTCAGTGTGTTCATGGTCAGCTACCAATGGTCAAAGGGTTTGTCTTGCAAAATATATGTTCATCGCAAGATTGCCAGGATTCAGACAGAGGAAAAGATGGAGTCAGGGACACGAGTATACCCTTCAAGGTCACCCCCCAAAAGCCCACCTCTCCAACCAGGTTCCACCTACTAAGAGCGTATTAAATCATCAATGGATAGTTCCATTGACACCTACAGCAACTCCGTGATCCAATCCCTTTACAGATACATGAGACTTTTGGGAAACAAGGAGAACCAAAGCAACAAGCCGTCAGACAGTGGGGCCCATTCCCCCACTAAATTATTAGTGGAGTCTAACCTACAAAGATCACTGAAGATACACATTCTCAATGTATCATAAAATGTTTGAGAACGTATTTCTTATGGTATACTCTTAGGAAAAACAACTCGCAGTATTTTTCTTTTTCCAAACAAAAGATTGGACAATTTTTAACAGTTTGGACAAAGTCGTGTCCATAAAATTCAGTCACCAACTATTGTATCAGATACACAACTAAACTAAATGAAAGCATTAATATTTGATCCAATCATTGGCTAGATTAGACCTAAGATATCCCATCAGTAATTGGCTTCCAAAACAGTTTCTCAATTAATTACCAGAAGCTTTGGACCAAATTATCAGATTTCCTCAACCACCTGAATGGCTGTGGATCAGTCCTACGCAGAGGTGACGGTGCGCTGCAGCTCTTTGCACGCTGGTGACAAGTTCTGAGAGTCAAAGGAGAAAGCAGCTCTCCTCTGAGCTCGGCTGGCCGTTCTAACAGCTCACACACAGATCCATTTCTACTGTTATTTCCATGGAAACCAACGGCAGCAGAGCAAAGTGAACCAAGAAACACATGCAGCTTCTCAGATAACTGCATCACGAGTTCAGTCTTAGGTGGACAAAATGCTGATTGTGCAGTTACTTAAAAATCATATTTTATATACTGATCAAGACCCAGCCTGGACTACAGAAAAGGGCTTATCAAATTTGCCTGTTGGCTCTGTTGATTGTCTCCTTTGATGTACAGGACAGTGTTAGTTTATTTATCGGAGCATCATTCTTGAGAGTCAGAATCTGGAGTCAACGCTGATGTCCACCAACAAGGGAATAGAGAAGTTGCACGAACGTGGAATGCTGCTCAGTTGTAGGAAGGCACAGCACCCTTTCGTTGGTGAAGCACAGATGAACCTTCTCCTTATTTTCCTCCTAAGCTCAAAATGGTAATGTCTACAGTACAAGGGCCACTAGAATTTAGAATGAGAATAAATAACTAGGATGATGATGATAACAGTGAGTAAGATGATGGTATTAGTGAACAAAAAGTATGTGCAGGTTCATTAAAAATGAAGTACATTAAAGGTAATCTTAAATTCTTTATGCTAATTGCTATTGAAAGGAGTTGTTCAAATCTTCCCTGTTTGCACGTGGAATGGTCTCTGACAAAAGTCAAGCCTCGGGACTGTGGAGGCTGACTCAGAAGACTTGCAGCTTCCATTAGATCTTTGGAAAGGACACTTACTTTCCAGATGCTTCCTCTTGAGGCACGTGACAAGAAGCTACGGGTAGCTTTCCTTTCAGAGGCCTCAAGCGAGTCAGCATCAGCTGTCAGGCCTTCGTGTGGTCACCTGGGAAGCCTTGCCCTGCCAACCAAACCTTCAGATGCCTGAAGCTCAAGCAGACGTTAGGTTGTTGCTACATGAGAGAATCCCCTTAACCATCTAATTCAGTATGTCCAGTATATAGGACAGCAAGAGATGCTAACTGTTGTTCTGATTTGTATTGGTAACTGCCAGTTGGAGCTACAAAACCCTGTGAGGTTAAAGTTTTATTATGTGATTTTCTTTATTTTAATACAAAAATATGATCTTACTTTGTGTGAAAGTAGTAAAATAATAGTATTATTTTTAGATAAGTAAATAAATAAATTTGTATGGATAGTGGCCCAGAGCGAACTTTTCTCTACTGACCGATGACTCTTACTTTCTTATTACTGTCCACCCTGGACACTGGAGACTTATACAATAACCTGCTTCTTTAGTGCTCAAGTTAGAAAGAAAACATTCACAAGAGCTGAAGAATTAATTGCTACAGCTTCTGGGGGTTTGGTTTGGATCATTTTGCCTTTTGCATGCTTATCCTTTCTTGCTCTATATTCTACCTTATTCCAAGGAAGCTAAGTAGTTACCACCAATTCTTATTTTAATTCTAAGAGACTTGTTACTCCTTCGCATTGGAAAATTGTTTAACATTTTATAGTAATTTTCCAGTTATACTAATGTTTCTGACTTGAATTTAACAAATGTAGAGTTTCTCACTTGTCAGAAAAGAGTATTTAAACATAATTTCGGCCTTTGTGTACCACTTGACACGGATGTCAAGTGGCCCTGGGAAATCCACCCGATGGGATCACTTGAGGGTACCGTACCCTCCTGGAGCTGAGTTTGCCATCTGTGTCTCTAGGTTACACATCGATGATTCAACCAGTTACAGATCAAAAATATTCAGAAAAGAACAATGTGTCACTAAGCATAGACATTTTTCTTGTCATTGCTCTTCAAATAATATAGTATAAGAACTATTTGCATAGTATTTACGTTGTATTAGGTAGTATAAGTAATCTGCAGATTTTGAGATTAAGCACGTAAAATATTGCACCATTTTATACGCAGGATTTGAGCATCCTGGGATTTTGTTACTTATGGGAAGTCCAAGAACCAACCTCTTATAGACAACTGGGGTGATTTTACTTACTGAGCCCCTACCATATGTCACATATCACAGTGAATGTTAGGATATAGTCACAATAAGATAGATACAGTCATGAAATGTATGCATCCTGGGTTATTCCATGTGTTTTTGAATGACCTAAACCTTCTGATTATTGAGAAAAACTTTATGAAAACAAACTGTGAGTCCTTGGGTTCAATTCCCCAGCACCACATAATTTAAGCATGGTAGCATGTGCCTGTAACTCCCAGCAGTCAGGAGACTGAGACAGAAGTTTTGCTGTGAGTTGCAGGTCAGCTTGGGCTACATATAGCGAGTTCAGGACCAGCCTGCTGCACCACAGACAAAGTCCCTGTCTCAAAGTAAATAAATAAATAAATAAATAAATAAATAGTTTTATAAAAACAATCATTGGTGGGAGGAGCTGTTTCTACTACCTACTACCTAGAGTAGTAAATCTTATCTAAGGCATTCATCTTTTTTGTTAGCCAACAAAAAGTGTATTACGTAGGGAAAAATAATGCTGGCTATTATTTTTTAAAATAGTCCAGAAAATTTCACTTCCTCACAAGGTAGAGGAATGAAAGCACTCTGTGCTGTGATGTTCCGTGGGCTCTAGGATAGTTCCATCCTGTGGCCCCACACTCCTAAGTTTTCAGAGTTCTTATTTAGTCAGTGAGGAAGAAGAGTGAGAGGGCTGCTGGAGGAATGATTTCATAGACCAGGCTTGGAACTGAGGCACGTGAGTTCTGTTCACACTCGAGCAGCCAGAACTAGCTCCCACAGCCACATCTGAACTGCAGAGATCTAAGAAATACAGGCCAGCTATGTACTGAGCAAGAAAAGGGGAACATCTCAGGTCTCTCCACACACACAAGAGGCCCCCAAGTTCTCTGTGTTCAACCAGCACACAGGAAAAAAAAAAAAGCAAAAAGGAAGATGGGTGTGGAGGCACGAGCCTGTAATTCCAGCATCCTGGGAGGCTAAGGCAAGAGGACTGTGGGTCCTGGGCAATAGAGCAACTAACCAACACTTCACATGCGAAGAAATAAATAAAAATCTGGCAATATAGCTGAGGCAAAGGTCCTGGGTTTAATTCCCAGTATGAAGAAGAAGAAGAAGAAGAAGAGGAGGAGGAGGAGGAGGAGGAGGAAGAGGAAGAGGAAGAGGAAGAGGAAGAGGAAGAACAACAACAACAACAACATGAACAAGAAGGAGGAGGAGGAGGGATGGAAGGAAGGAAGGAAAGAAGGAAGGAAGGAAGGAAGGAAGGAAGGAAGGAAGGAAAGAAGAAAAAAGGAAAAAGAAGAAGATTTGGTGGAAGAGGAGGCAGAGGAGGAGGATACAAGAGAGTTTGTATGAACTGGAAATTCACACGAAACACAAACCTACTCTCATTCCTTTGTCTACTACTCAGTTTCTCAGCATTTAACTGAAAATTTTCTTGTGTTTTCTTTTGCTTGCTTGGTCAACACTGAGTGAGTAAGAATTTTCTTGGACAACATACAAAATATTGAATATACTCTATTATATAAATAACCACACACCCTTTTTATTGCTTTTATCATAATATTAAAAAAGAGGCCAACAAAAATATAAAACTGATGAGAGTTTTGACCTTCTTTTTGTGAAATTAATGCACTAAAGATGCATGCAAAAATATTTTAATGTTTTAACCCAAGGTTAAAATTTGTATTTTCTTTAGACATAGTAGTTGAGTTAGGAGGAATCATAAGAGAAATTCTGCCCCAAACACGGAGAAGGAGGCACACATGGCCAAACTGAACCAGAACCAGGAATGCAGGAGCCTGGTTAAAGAACTGCGGGACTCCAGGTCAGCATTTCTGGAATCAAAGGCAATCGGCTGAAGACTTGCAGCAGCCATCACGTGTCTGTCCAAGGGTTCCAGAAATATTGCTTGGGCAACAGGGCAACAATATGTGCAGAACCTTGCAGGAGGGAGAAACGGACCTTTCCAGAAACCAGAGACCGAGAAACACAGCTCTTCAACACAGTAGTTGAAGAGAGCCCTTCCAAAGAACTGCTGTAGGTGAGGACGACACCGGCCACAGAATCTTGCATTTACAAAATGACATATAAAAATCTTAAGGATGTTACAAAAGAGATGCCAAAAGTAGGAATTTGGGCTGCAATCCCAATGTGACAGGCTGCTTCTAGCGAACCCATTTTGTACTCTTGTCCTGTTTACATTTTTATTGCAAGGGAAAATTACATAACCACCTAAATAAGACCCTGTGCTCTATCCTCCGAACAATAATCTTTTTGGCAAGGACACTAAGTAAAGCCACAAGCCTATTAAGAAATGCAAGATTATACACATTATCTCTTACAGGCAGGCAGTGATGTTTGTAACACACTGAGGAGATATCTTCTCAAAAGAAACAGATGTTCTTAGTTGACAACAGAAACGTAAACAGTATCGTACAGAATTTTCTCATCATTTACCCTATTTATTTATATACTGACGTCGCTAAAAAGTACACGCTTATAGAGATAAAATAAAGCACAGTAAAATAAAGTAAAAAATAGATGATGGAACTAGAGCAAAAAAATAACAAAAAACAAAGATCTGTAAGTAACATTGATACTTTTTGTGGTAAAGTTCACTAGCTAGAAGGGAAGCTTAAGCTTAGTGTTGAGCTTTCTGTCCAAGGCAGATGTATTTACATAATACGAAGGGTCCATAAAAGAAATTATTTACTCAGAAGAGAAAAACCCACTTTTGGATCTGAGGCCCCTCAAACTTTTCCCTTGAAAAATTTCTCTCTAAAAAGGAGAAAAAAGGATTTAGATTTTGTATGGGTCAGAATTCTTTCACTTACAAATGTTAGAAAGCCAATTCAAACTCCTCGAAGCAGAAAAGAGAATCCATTGTCTAGTATAACTAAAATGCGAAAGAAAAAAACCTAAATATTAAGTGACAAACCTATGATTCCTAGCACTGCTGGACTTACATGCTTCAGCCATGTGGTCAGAATTCTGTCCCTCTCAGTTTTGCGTCTGTTACTTTCTTATTGGTCTGACTCAATATTAGACATCCACAACTTCAGGAAGGAAAGATTTATTTTAGCTCACAGTTTCAGAAAGTCACATTCCATTCACAGGTGGGTGACTGGAAATTGATAGAATCACATAGTAGGGCTGCAGCTACAGCCAGAACAGGAGCAGGCGCTCCAGGACACAAAGATCCTCACGGTATAGTGGAACTGAGGTCAAACAGGAAGCAGGACAGAGCCAGCACAGGCCCCTCCAGGTCAAGCCCCAAGCATCCGCCCCTTCGAGCCAGACCACACTTCCCAGCACTACACGGTATCCATAGGTATATGAGGCTTTGGGGGAACACTCCAGATCCAAGCCATGACAGTTTCGCCCTAACCCCCAAAAGACACATGTCTACTCCCTTAAGCAAAAGGCATTTAGTCCTTCTCTAAGAGTTACCGAAGTCTTTACGTTTCCAGCACTGTTTAAAAAAAAAAAAAATCAAGACCAAAGACTCCTCTAAGATGCAAGGCAAACACTCAGCTGTGAAATCCTGTGAAAACCAAAGGGTTAAGCATTTCCAGCACGAAATGGCGCGTGGTAAACATTCCATTCCAAAAGAGAGGAACAGGAGGATAAAAGGCAATTGAACCCAAACAATTTTTAAACCCAGCAGGGCAAGGATTAAATCCTATAGTCCCATATCCGGCACCTTGGGTAAACTGAGGCAAGATATGAACTCCAAAGGGGTTGGGTGGCCCTGCCGCTACAGCATGGTTGGTGTGTGACCTCCATCTTCTCTCCTATGGGCTAAATCCTCGCACAGCCTGCAGCCTTTCTCAGCAGATGATCCATGCTCCTGGCTTCTCTAAATTCCTGGGCTTTACACCACATCTTGGGCTTCTCTATCATTTTAACTTCACACATTGCCCTCCCAAAGGCACACTGCCTAGCCTCTAAGGCCTTTCTCTGAAATCCGGGTGGACGCCTCCATGAACCTACAAGTCTTGCACTCTGCAAGCCTATAAATGTCGGACCACATGGACAATGCCAAGGCCTGCCACTGGCTTAACCAGTAGCCTGGTCCTCTTGGACTAATGCTGTAGAAATCTCTGAATTCTTAGGTGGTTGAACTCCAAGTGGCTGATTTTTGGCAAAGATTTTTCTCTTTGTTCTTGGGGTACACTTTTCAGAGTAAAGGGTTTTGCTACTCCACCCTTGAGCTGGTAAGGAGTGGGGTCTTGTTGACTTTTGAGATGCCATCAGCATCTTTCTTATACTCCTGATTGATTGTAAGTACTTGACTTCTTTTTAATAATAATCTCTTTAACTTTCCTGTGCTCTTGGGTCCCACCACTGCAGGTCATTTTGGTCTGCCACTGCAAACTTTTGATATGGCTTTTCTCTGTCATTATATCCTGTCTTTCACCATAGACTTGGATAAAAGACACAAACATCAGCCAAGTGACAGCCTGGGCAACCAGCTGCCTTGAATTTTCTCCACCAGATTAAATAGTTCTCTGCTCTTAATCTCAATTTTAGACAAAGTCTCTGGACAATGACAAACTTTTTGCCAGAGTGCAGCATGTGTGGTTTTTAGCCTTTTTGCCAATACAGTCCTCCTTCCCATCTGAAACTTCTTGAGTCTGGTCTTTCTGATCCACACTTCTATCAGCATTCTGGTCCTGTGAGGTTCGGCCATAATCTCCCATCAAGAGCTGGTCAGAGCAATCTGAGGCTTCTCCAAATGGCATCCTCAAATCTTTCCAAACTCCTCCCACAAACCAGTTCCAAAGGCTTCTAAACCACATGATCAGGTAAAGGCACAGCAAAAACCCCACTTCTCTGTTACCGATATCCATGTTAGTTACTTTTTTGTCACTGTGACTCAATACCAAGTATCCACAACTTCAGGGAGGAAAGATTTATTTTAGCTTATAGTTTCAAGAAAATCACAGTCCATTCTCAGGTGGGCCATTGAAAAATGGTGGAATCACATAGTGTGGCCACAGCTAGAGCCAGAGCAGGAGCTGGTGCTCCAGAGATTGAGCTCCTCACAGGATGGTGGAACAGAGACCAGACAGCGAGGTAGGGCATAACCAGCATATGCCACTCCAGGTTAAGCCTCAAGCATTTGCCCCTTCCAACCAGGCCCCACCTCCCAACACTACACACAATCCATAGGTACACGAGGGTTTGGGGGCACACTCCAGATCCAAACTGGGACTTCATTTTCAAGGATTCACTCCTCAGTAAGAAGCTACAATAACCGCCAGATGTTCCAGATCATAATCTACCAGATGAGTAACTCTGAGAGGATAGAGCTTCTTTTCTCCAAACTTGTGAATCCCTTCTGGTTGGCCCAGTTCCCATCATGGACCCTAGTTTTGAACCAATCGCTGGCCACAGGAAGGTTTCTTGTGTCTGCTTAGGGCTGACGGAATTAAGAGGTAACAAACCTCATGAACTCAGAGTCTTTCCTTGAAAGAATCTTGAAAAACCATGTTCATGTGGTTACATGAAAGCTAAATAATTGTTTATTAAATAAAGTTGTTTCTTATACTTTGTCCTTAGTAGGGTTAATACTCTCACAGGGAAACTGTAATCCTACTGAGATCAATGTAGTGTCAGCCAGGTACATAATTCTCTTTTAGTACAGCTTCCTTGGGCTCTATGTGTCTGACTTCTGTATAACCCAGAAGTCACTCTGGTGATATGAAGAACAAAATGTAATAAAGGAGGTAGTGGGAGTAGTGGGAAGTCATGAGAAGTGAGGGCTTACACAAGAGATGTTGAGTTTCCTAGAATCTAGAGGCCTTAGAAAGTTGATAAAATGTGTGAAGCTGGAAGATCATGATTTGCCAGTGAAGCCACGGAGGAAAGGCCACCCAGATGGAGCTGCAACTGCAGAGGAAGCAGCTCTAAGACCTGGAAGAGGTGGGAAAGAATCGTCCTGACATACCTTTGGTCTTGTCCTCTAGGTTTCCTGGAGTGTGAACGTTGAGTGTCCCACAATATTTCATGTATTAAAACCTTGGCTCCTAGAATGGCGCTGTTGGGAAGTGATTGAATCTTCTAGGAGCTCCTTTGGTCATCAGGTATATGCCCTGAATGACAGCAGAGGGAACCTCATCACCCGCCCCACCCCCAACCTTCTGTCTGCTGTTTGAGCAGGAGGTTAGGTATGATTATTAAAGGTTCAAGACAACAGTGCTAATTTACCATGCACTGGATTCTCCAATATGATTAGCTAATGCTAATCTTACTGCTTTGTAAGTTGGTTGTCATGTTTTTTGTTATAGTGCTGGAAATTTGACTAATACAATACAGAAAAATTGCCAAAGATGAACACAGTGACATAGTCTGAAGCATCATCTTCTTACAACATATAAAAATGAAAAATAAAAATGGATCTGAGGATCAAAGAGAAAGAGAAAACAAAACCAACACATCAGAATATTATACCCAAATTAAGAGTTACTAATCAGCCTCTACTGACCATCCCACCCACCCTCAAGGAGAGAGACATCACTCTAGAAAGTCAACAACTTTCTACTCTCGGGTTGCTAATTTTGAAGAGACAGTCTTCAGGGAATAGGAACTCAATAATCAAAAAGGAGTAACTTAGAGAAAAAAAAATCTCTGCTCTGGGTGCTTCTGAAGTCCAGGTCATCCTTGGCTCCTGTCCTTCCTATAACCTGGTTTCTCAACTGTTTTCCAAGTGTCTAAAGCACTCCAGTAGTGTTTAAATAAATGTTGCAACATTTTTTTTATCCAGAGTCATCTTTTGTTGCTTGTAATAACAACAAAAAAGAGTTTAATTGCAACATTTGAGACAGATATTTTTATTTAGTTTATGTCTTTAAAAATACTGGATCACTTGGCAACCTTCAGTTAGTCTCCATAGATACCCATCCCCTCCAATGAGGTTTTAGCGCACATAGTGCCTTGTTCAGTTTAGCACGGACATTATGTTTCCCACTAACGTCTAGACCTGTGCTCTTTAACACTCAACATAACAACACTGGGTCAAAGTTGAGGAGCTTAATAAGGACAAATTCCCAAATTAAAAGTACTGTTTTCAACTTGAGGTGCAAAGGAGGACAATAATCAAAGATGAAATCCATCTCACAAAGCAATTTAGAGTCAATGCTAACAAAGGTGAATGAGAAGCCAAGGAAACAGTCTAAAATCATTCAAAAAACTATTCTAACAAAACTTTTCATCTAGCTGCAAATGATTTATGACCAGGCCTTCAGCCTTTAGATTTTCTCTGTGTTTATCTTACTCTCAGCAAGCCCTGCACTAAGGTGATAATACACTGCTTCCCATCGATGCTCTTTCCTCCTTCTCTCTCAGCACACTTGGTGAATGGTACCAAGCTAATGTCACAGAGACCAGTGGGTTAGACCACAGTCCCTGACTTCGTGAAGATTACAATCTAACACTTATCAAAGCTATACCATGATCCTCTTGGACGAGGGGAACATACATATTAGCTGGAGAAAATCAAGAATCTCTTAGGGATGAGATGAAATCAATTTTGACCCTGATATTGACATCCAAGAACATTCCAACTCAAAGAGAACTGGTGGGGGTAGAACTTTAGAAGGGTTGGCAGATGGACAGACATCCTACCAGCAACACATCCACTCGTCATGTACCTTCCTTATTTTCAATCCTGACAACTTCCCTGGAATAATGGCTACCAACAAAACAAGATCCTCTGAAATGCCTGAAAGAGAAGTGTGAATGATGGCCCGGCTGAATCTTCTAGGGCACAACGTAGTTCAGCCCTTTTAAAGTAACATTTCCAACCAATCACCTCACCACCCTCTCTATTTACATCACTGTCACCTGTATTCCCTGTAACATTCATGATGTTTCAAATTATCACTCTGTGTGCACAGAGCCAGATATGGACCAACGGATCCTCTTATGACTCATGCCCACATGGAAAAACACTAGACATAACTCCTCAGGAAAGCAGTGCTTGGTGAAATCTTGGAGACCAGATGGTGTGTGAACTGTATTCCTCACCCACATGGCTCTTAAACGTCATTAAGGAACACCATTCCCCAGGGGATACTAGACACCTGCGCATACAGACTCCTTTAGCTGATAACCCATGTTCCTTCTTCTTTGCTAATGCTTCCTACATCCCTTCCCCTTTCCTCAGTCAACGACATCCTTTCACAGATGAAAATCCTGGCTCATATGCACTATGTGTTATGATCTTAGTATTGTCCAGCTTTAGCCATCATTGAAATAACATGTAATAAAATGACCTTACCACATTTAGCTGATGGTCACCTTAACTTCTAGTGGAAATGAGAAACTAACTTTTTAATTTTACTTCACTGCAGTTACATTTAAATATTCATACTGCTTTGGGCGAATGGCTTCTGTATCGACAGCACAGGTATAGCCCTTAATATTAAAAACCTGGAAACTGTTTTTCATTCATTTTTCCTTCTGGTTTCTGTCTAAAATGCCTAAAATCCAAATTAGAAATAGTTTGACTAGTGGGACTACTGAGGATATTAAGCAATATTTCAAAAGTCTTTTTTTAACATTTATTCTTCTTTCCACAAATAAAAACGTTTCTAATCTCAGGTGTAGATGTCACTTGCCCCGGGCAGTTTGAGGGAGACTTGATAAATTTCAGTACTGGGTAATATTCTTGCCTCTCTCATCTGTCACTTATCAGTTCTCAAAGGAGGAACTTTCATGACTTGCCAGGGTAAAAGAAGGTAGACAGAAATAAAAAGTAAATATTACACCCTTTCCCCATACCACTTTCCCAGTGTGTGCTCCACTAGTTAGTTACCTTTGTGTCACTGTGACCAAATATCTGAGAAAATCAACCTAGAGAAGGAAAGGTCTATTTTGGTTCACAGTTTCAGATGCTTTAGTCCAAGGTTAGGTGGCTGCAGCTTTTGGACTCAGTAATGCCATCAAGCTAGTTCATCAGGGAACTCCTCCATCGGTGAAATTAAGATCCTCCCGATATAGTCACCTCCCAAAAGCCCATCAACAACACCCAAGCCTTCACTGCAACGAGCCTGGAGGTAATGGGGAGAAGGGGAACTTTGGGATAATAACCGTGACAGGAGGTATTTGAGCCCCATATTATTCCATAAGCTCTGTGTAGCCTGGTATCACTTTCTAGCCTGAGCCTTGTGGAGCTTTCTCTAAGAAGACAGGGACTTGTTCCCAGGAATGGCTAGCCTCACAGAGTGACCAAGCCAAGTGTGTCTTGGAAGCTGATGACTGTGTGTCCTTCAGAGTGTTGCTGAAGGATAAGCAATAGCCCCATGAACTCAAAGGAGCATAGAGATCGGGAACAGGATTCAGCAGTGACCTTCATGGACCATCAACTAAGAACCAGGTGGGTTAGATGCCCCAGTGGACACCTGTGTGAACAGATGGCAAATGGTACTTCCCTCTCAGTACCGTGGCCTTGTTTAAATCCCCAGAAATATGATAGAATCAGATGGAGAGGGATAAAAGTCCTTATAGATTGAAATTAAGTTTTTTATAAAACCCAAAGATTAGCACAAAAAATTAAAATTTAGTTTCAGTTGTAGAAAAATGAATTTATGTTTATTCCTTACCTAAATTTGTAAACTGTTATGTGACTGTGAGACTACTACTACGGTTCATATATAATCCATGTTTTATTTTATTCCCAGCAAAAAAAAAAAATCCACTGAGAATTGACCAAAAAAACCTAGGAAAGATTTATAATAACTAATTCTCCTTGTGAAGATCTAATGTAGGTTAAATTCATACATTGAGCCACAACTGTAGTTCCAGATTTCTAGTAGTCGCCCATGAAGAAAAGCAAATTGAATTCAAATTTGTTGGCTATAAGGAGCAAAGACTTAAAGGTTTTGTGGGTGGAGAAGGAACAAATATTTGACTTTTATTATAGTTGAATACATGACTACAATACCTAACATTTACCACTTAACTTTTTTCGAAAGCATTAGATACATTCATTTATTGAACAAAAATCACTGTCATCTATTCCCAGAATTTTTTTATTTTCCAGATTAAAAATCCGCAACCGTAAAGCAGTTACCTTATATTTCCTTATATCTCTCCTTTCTCTGACAACGACCATTCTGTTTTCTATTCTTGTGAATCTGACTCCTCTAAATACCTTAAATAAGCAAAGTCACAATGGCATTGTTCTTTATGTCTTATTTATTCCATTGAGGAGCGTATCTTCAAGGCACATTCACATAGCATACATCCAATCCCATTCCCTCCTAAGGCTAAGTATACTCTCTTGAGTTTTTGGTTTATCCACTTATCTGTTGATGGGCATTTGGGTTCTTTCCACCTTTCAGTTAGTCAGTTCTTTGGGTTATATAATCAGGATTGAAATGCTGGTTAGCGTGTTAATTCAACATTTAACTTCTGAAAAACCACCTATTTTCCCACAAAACTATACTATTTTACATTCTCACTAGAAATGCTCAGTTTCCAGTTCCTACACATCTTCACAACACAGTGGTTCTTAAAAAAAAAAAAAATCAAGTTTGAATTAGCTAGCTTTGGTCTGTTTGAATAGAAATCCCTCCTATGCTATTACTCTTTAATTATGTTCTTGTTTCTGCTTTTGTTTAAGCATTCAGAAAATTGACTCTAGCATCCATCATTTTCTTATCTTTTGCCTAGATTATTATGATAAAGCAGATCATAGAAAAGTAAAGAAAATTGCATGTTCATCTTCAGCTGTACTCACTGATCTACCTACTAGCAAGCTGAGTGTTTTCTGATTTCCCAGCTCACTCCGGCACCGCCATCAATGTCACCACAACCCAAGTACCCACAGGAACCTAATAAGGGTTAACACGCTAATCGGTTCTTCTCCAAGGAGACATGTGTACAAGAACCTTGTGTGCCTGGTGCTTTAACTGTTATAAGGGGCCTACAGGAGAGATCAAGTGTTCCACAAAGGCCCAGTGTAAACAAAAGACTTGAACAAAAAGTCAAAACACATCACTTCTCATCAGACACAACCAACACCCACCTGAAAAATTTAGAGCAAGCCATTTCATCTCTCTGAGACTTCGTTTCCTCATTTGAGAAGTGCTAAATAGACTTCTATTGAAAAGCTGGATGATTCCCATTTCATCTGTGCGCGTATAGGATTAAATTAAAATAATTTGCTTCAGTAATATCCTGTTCCATTTCTAAGATGAACATTATCAAATATCTTATCAAGCCAAAATGGTCGAGCCTGGTGCTGGTACAGAAATAAGTAGGGGGAAGAAGAAGAACAGAAATAGAACTAAGATTACAAGCTAAAAACTGAACATTACTTAATCATTCGACATGTGCCAGATACATGCTTTGTGATTCTCATAGTTGAATTTATCACATAATCCCTGAGACATGATAACTGATGTAAGATCATGATTTATTGAGAAAGGAACAGGTGTCATTCTATTTGTTTTCCCTCTTCGCTTCACACTCCTTGGAACAAAATCAAAAGTGATTTTTCCCCTTCTACCCACAAAAAGAGTTTACAGGGCCTGTTTGCTAAATTCTAGTCAGAAATGGTAACATTGATCCACACTGTAAATCTGGCTTCCAAATATGGAAGCTCCAGTGAAAATCTTTTTTGATGTAAAATAGTTTTTACAACAGATAATATTATAGATATTTCACAATTTTTTAAAGATTCAAATGTTCAACTTCTCTAAAAAAAATCATATTGGGCAGCATGGGCAATTTATCTCCAAAAAAAGATCTTCAAGACATGAGGAGCATTACCCGTGTATAGCCCTGAGCATGCTCTGTGGCTCAGCTGAGTCTTGAGCTATCTATGGGTCCCTGAGAACATTCCAGTTTTCACTGAGATGTATGTTCTTGTGTGTTAGGCTCTGAAGGGGACCAAGGTGGACCTCCTCAGTAGGAAGCTGAAGAAACACTGGTACAGCAAGAGAAAGATAGGTGGGGTGGGGGATGGTAATGAGCTCCCACCCCCTCCCCACCTCCCCGATGGGGCCATAGAAAACTCTGGAGAAAGGAGGGTCGCTGCTGTCACCGGAGCATTAAGAGCCACACACACTTGGGAAGCAGGTCTAAAGTACCAAAACCTGGGGACAGAAGGTCACAAAGGACTCAGGAGCAAGCCTCATGACCTCACACATCTACATAATGTCTGAAGATGGTGCCACACTCAGGAGATCCTCACTACTTAATAGATCATAACTGACAATCAGTGTGCCATACCAAACCGATCTCCGTAAAGACACTGTGAGTGACAAAGCCTGACCGAAGGTGAAAACAAAAATTTCCTTTCGGTCCACTTTACAAAAATCAAACTTCTTTGCCTCTGCGAGACTACAGAGTATTCCCAAACAACAACTAATACCGAACTTCTGTCCGAGCTCTAGGAGAGGAATCTGCAGGAATCCATGCTTTCTACGGGTTACGCTGGACACAGTTACTCATGTTCACTCACTCAAGTCCATTAAAGACCCTAAAATGTCATGCTCCTCCGAGGCCTTTTGCATGAAAACATGCCCAGTGCTTGGGAAAAGACGCACGGTGTGAAAAGTTGAGCAGAACCCAGTAGTTGGCAGGGGAATTGACAAACATGAAAATGGCTTCCTGGGACACAGGTCCAATTAAAGAATTCAGATTTGCCAATCTATTAGCATCATCATCAAAAATTAGAGATACCTTTAATGCTGAAAACACTACTACTTCTTAAACAGTGTAACAGCATTTCTCATTATTATTTGCAAACATGGCATGCATTTCCCTCTTCTAATGGAACTCTGATTTTCTTTCAACACCTTATCTTTCCCAAAATGAATATAACCTTTGATTATTGACCAAGTCGCTTTAAGGACAACTCATTTAAACAAGGGAAGTATGGTAACATTCAAGATGGCGCCCCAGGCCTGAGTGGACCTCAGCAATGCTGGGGGCATGGGCTTCAATGTGGGCTTTTTTGTTTGCTTAGTTCGATTTAGTTTTCTTGGGGGGTGCTTTTGTGGGTTTTTTAGGTGGGGGATATAAGGAGAACCATCCCTAAAATATGGCTTTTATTTATAGGACAAAGGTTACCCTCCCGAATCTTTACATGCAGTTACAAACAGAAGAAACAAGAAAAGAGATGAGTACTTTCATTGTTTTAGTAACAATCCAGAATTTGCAGAGGTCATTTTTACTCATGATTTTATTGACTAGAATTAGGTTGCACGCTTTAGTCTGAGAGAGAATGGGGAAATTTTGTCATTAGCCCAGCTGGAACTTATAGCAGGAAAGAAGAGGAAAACTAGACAAGGGAAAAAACAGTAGCGCTCTCTGTCACAAAGGCTAAATGCCTGCAACCAGCCTTCATTGCAAACTCCTAATGGTTCCACCATTTCTTCCCCGGCAAGGGCTGGATATACAGCTGAGGATGGCCATTGAGCACTCCAACCCAGAGCTTAGACTCTCAAGTTCGTGAGGTGAGGATGGAAAGTGGAATCAGCAGTCCTGTGTCATGCGGTGGCAGTGAGCTTATCCGAGCAGCTGCTGTGAATGCACATCTATCCGTCCCGTCCCCTGCCAGCCCCAATTCTATAGACTTGTACAAGAAGCCTGGCCTCAAATTCCATGCATTCAATTACCCTCTTTTGCCCCACCTACTCATTCCCTCCAACTAATTCTTTTACTGTAGTTGACTAGATCCTGTATCCATTGTTCTCAGTGATGGACACCAAAATAACCTCAATAAAGGGAAATGAAAAGAGAATAAAAGCCAAGGGACTGGATAAGCCCTGCCACATGCTACACTGTGTGTCACATGACAACATTGAGATTATGCCATCGTGGCTATGATTTCAAACACCTACTGCTGCCCAGTCTAGAAGTATCATTCCCATTGTGCTCCTTGTCTGTATTAATTAGTTATTGCAACATAATACATAGCCCTGAAACTTTACACTGAAGACAAAAAAATTTATTATCTCAAAGTTCCTGTGAGTCCAAAGTCTGAGTGTCACTTACCTAGCTTTCCGTGGCTCTCGAGGAGATATTCTAGTCTTCAGCTAGGGCTTTGGTCTTCTCTAAACACATAGTCAGGTGGTAGGGGAGAATCTGTTCTCAGGTGCATTTGTATAGTTGTTAACAAGCCAGGACCTCCTCGTAGAGGCCTGCCTCTTCATAAGGATGCTTGCAGTGGAGTAAGAGAATAGCCAAGGCAGAAGTCACAATCTTTTACAACTGTAATCATAAAAGAGGCATCTTCTTATTTCTGCTGTATCTTATTTGTTAGAAGTGTGCCGCTAACTCTAGAGACTGAGAGGCCAGGGATGATGTAAGGGTGTAGACAGCAGCAGGAAGAAGCCATGGAGACGTATCACAGTTGGCTTGCAAGACCATAATGGTGACCCCTTACAGGCAAACACATAATAATCAGAAGAGTAACACAAGATTAGAGCTTACCTCTGAGTCTGACTAGCCTGAAAACATTTGTGACTATTTTCCTTTCAAACTATAAGGCAGCAATTGTCAGGCAAAGCCCATTGTTGCCAATTTCTTTTACTATACTATAATTTCCCTCACACTGTTACAACTGCTATTTTATATGACATTCCCAAGGATATTTCAAACAATGATAAAAAGACAGTTATATCAATTTCTTGTATTTTATTATTATTATTAACAATAATAACAACCAGATGAGTAAAAAGAGGTAATACCTCCCTTTCCCCATTCATCTTATTTTAGTCCTCTATTATGACTTGCTCAGCTCCATTGTAGCTCTCAAAGAGCTAGTTCAATTATGGAAGCAGTACCCATTAAATTAGAAATGGTAAGTTTGCCAAAGAAATCAGCTATTATTTAGAAATAAAAAGCATAGGCAAAGACACCAATAATCCTCAGTGAATTTCCAGAAATCTTGACACCTTTTCCAAGCCACCATCAATAACAATGCAGTTGATGTTTTTGAAATTTAACAAATTGTTGAAGATAGAGAAGTGACACTCAGTTATCTAATAAAAGATGATATGTGCAAACAGAGTAATGTGTAAGCATCAAGCGCTGGAGTTCTCCCGCCTTTCTCTGTCTCTCCCTGTCACAGGCGCAAACTTTTCCTTTGACTCCACCTCTCCTGGAGGTCACAAACAGCAGGAGGTCATTCACAATCTAGAAAAAATTCTTTCAATAGAGAAAAACAAGGAAAAGGAAATGTTCCTTCTCAGGGTGCCCAGACTGCCCTTCGCCAAACACTTTACTTTCTTTAATTTAAGCTTAAAGGTCACTTTCCTCAAAGAAAAATTCTCTGACCTCCCTCTTGAAGGATCTCAAGACATCCCTTCTGCCCTTGTTTTCTGCCACACACACACATTTTCTTCATGGTATTTCTTTGACTTTTAATGACGCTTTTTTGTTGTTGGTGTTCCTTGCCTGCACAATTCCCTTGAGTCACCAGCTGCATGACAATAGCACCTCCAATCACAGGCACTGCACAGGGGGGCTGAGCTCACAACTCAAAATCAGATGCGTAGGTTCCAGGCTTGGGTATGTCTGTCACCAGTCACGTGATTGGTGCAAATCATGTACCTCTCAGTATGACTTATTTGTGCCATCTGTAAAATTACAGCATGACACTTAGTAAGATTTGCTTAAGTATTAGTTGATATTGAATGCCCAACATGAGTCTCAGTGAAGCAAGTTTATGAGTAAATTTGACTCTTTCGAGAGACAGCATTTTCTCTAAATTCACAGATAAATAGTTCATTCCTCAGAAGCTAGCTGGTACTATACACTACCTAGACACGGAACTTCAAACTATTGCAATTTCCTGGCCCAAATTATTTCATTCTGTAGCAATATAGATGTTAACTTTATTTTTACTATTTGATAAACTCTAGTGGAGTTTTCTAACTTTGAATCAACTATATTTAAGTATTAAAAGGAAACTCGCCAGAAATGAAGAATCATATTTTAATGACTTGCAGTTTCTTTTTAATATGTTCTGCTAATTTTCACAAGAATCTGACTAAGTATGCCGTCACTTCACAGAAGACTTGTGGTGAGGCTGTGTAACTGTCCCCCATCCCAAGAGTGCAGCTGGCTTCCAGGCAGTGGATGTTCCATGAATAAACTCTACAGTTTGAGCCTTACAGCTTTAAATCCCAGCCTGCTCACTTAGCAGCTGATCCAAGTTATTCAATACCTCTGAGTTAGCAGGAAATGTGGAAGTTATCTGGTAGCTAACCACCTCATTGACTTTTAATCTGTGTGTGGAAAGTACCTCCCATTCTCTCTAACGCGCAATGTGTTCCGTCCCAAAGGTGCTAGTGATGGTGGTGACAGCAAGAGGTGAAGACAATGGTGGCATTTACCGTGGATGCAGTGACTGATTCTTGACAGATAAGTTGCCTGTCTGGAGAGGAAGGTATGTGAGAAGCCATTCACACACACACACACACACACACACACACACACACACACACACACACACAGCCTGTGCAGATGTGGAACAGAGCAACATGATTGAGTGAAGGAAAGCTATGATCATGGACGAGAAAGAAAAGATTCAAAAGATTAGGGTTAATATGAAAAACTTTAGGTCCAAGACAGACATGGGCAATTTTTCCTGTTAAAAATATTGTCCTAGAGCACAGAACTTCAAGACCTGAGTCAGAAAGCACAACATTGAAGACCAGGATAATGTTCTTAACAAACATTTAACAGCAGCTGGTGTTTCAAACAATGAGAACAGGCACCATTTAAGACCTTGGGAAGCCACCTTGGTAGACTTGACTGTGGTGTGAAGGGAAAGCGAGGAGGGGTCCCATGTGCCTCCTAAAGGTAGGTGTCCATGCATGTGGCCCAGCCATTAGCAGGGATAAAATATCAAGAAGAAAAACTAGATGGAGCCCTGGGTTCATACCTAGCTCTGAAAGTAGAGTAAGAAGGAAGGAGAAGGAGGAGGAAACTGGGCTCAGAGAGGGGCAGAAATGAAAAGTCTTGTCAGTGAATCAAAACTCTTAAAAGTCAAATTTATCAGATAGTTAATCCTGCATGAAAAAGATAAAAAAAAAACTTGAATCTTTAAATTATCCTTACTCCCAATTTTGGGAATGTACTCCAAAAATTGTTTAGAATATGTATTTGCACATCTTATAATATGTTATAGGTTACATACTTTATTAAGTCTAGAATACATCTTCTAACCTCAGTTAACCTTTAATACAAAGTATTGTTCCTGATATTGACAACAATGACAGTAAAAACCAGATGATCTCAACATTTCTCAAAATGAAAAAAAGATATCTAGTCCTGTGCTTAATAGTTTTCTAAAAAAAGATTTCAAGCTCAATAGAAAACAAACATCACAACAAAGACATTCTAGAAATACACATTCTAGACATTCTAGAATTAAAACTTAGGTTATTGTATCAACCTCTTTTTTGCATCCTGAGAGGCTCCAGTCTTGGAGGATTCAGTCACATAACTGAGACAGCTCCAAGGCAGAAATATCATGGCAGAGAGCATGGGGAGCAAAGCTGAGTGGTTCAGAATGGCCAGGAAGCACAGCACGGAAACAGTGCCAGAAAAGAATGTGCTAAGTATTAGATGTGGTACCCAAGTCATAATTCTATGATCCACTTAATGAAGTTGCAATATCTGGGTTAGTAGTCACAAACTATCCCTTACCAACATCACACCTAAGCACACCTCTTTTAACTATACTTAGACCATGCTTCACAAGATGGTGAGGGGGAAAGAATGTTTTGTCAGTGTTTCTGTGTGATCCAGCAGGAAAACGGAGAATTGGTGAAGAAATCGCTTATACAGCCTCACCTGGGAAGGTGGAGGTCTTGCCAGACCAAAAGAGTGACCAGAAGACTAGGGGAAGGGAGCCAAGGATCACCGGTGAGTGAGGGAGGTTCCTGGAGGAGAATAAAGCCTATGATAGGGCCTGAGCCACAGAGTAACTGAGTGCTTGGACAGCCTAAGGTCTGAAAGGCTGTGACTAGCAAGGACATAGAAGGTTTGCAGCAGTGCCAACAGCCTGCGAAACACCAGGCAGTCTTATCCCATGACTCTGCATCCCAACACTATGCCTGGACTCCCAGCTTGATTGAACACTGAGTCAACCCAGGTGCAATGTGGAGTCAGGGGGAGGCCTGTCTCTCAGATTCATGGTGCTGGAGTACCTGTCAGCTGGTAATTCCAAACAGACTAAGAAGAGGGGAACGGGGGAAAAAGAGAAGAAGGAACTCATTACATCTACCCACTCAGATGGCAGGAACCAAGGTCTTGCGTGTTGTGATGAAATGGATCATGAGGAACTAATTCCCCAGGAAGATCGTCTTGAGTAGGACTCCCAAGGACTCTTTTCCAATGTAAGTCTTACTTTTGCATCCTTGTGTCTGTGACAGGTGGGATCTTGCTGATTTCTGAGTTACCCTCAAGGTATCTTTCTTCTTATCCCTCTACTTGGTTTCTTTTTAATGGCGCTATTCTCTTAAGCTCCTATACTTCTTCGGGCCCAACATTACACCTGCTCCATTCTGGCCAAAATTTATGTTTTCCACTTTTTCTACTCTGTCTTTTGCACAGTTCTTACTAGAAATCTGGCTTCAAGTAACAAGCAGCAGCCATACCACAAACCGAATGTTGCTCTGTCGTGAAATCTCAACTAGATGAATTAGTGCATACCCTCAATATTAGTCTCCTGCAGTCTCAGTGAGTTGAAAAAAGGAAGATAAATTTTCCGCCAGAGTTAGCATGCATGGCCTCTGGTCCAGCTGCCAACGAAGTCCTTATAACCAAGTAAAATCTCCTAAGCCTGGGACTTACTGTCAACATTCCTATTACCGTTCTGGTCTTCTGAGTTCTCCCCAGAATTATCCTCAGAATTATCTCTGTCCTTACATCATTCTAAGGATTCCTTGTTCCTCACCTCCAGACCTTTTCAAACTCTTCCCGCAGGTCAGCTCCACAGGCTTCTAAACCACGTAGGAACTGTCGCAGCAATGACCCCACATGACTGGTACCAATTTTATTTATTAGATTTATTTCTCGTTGCTGATACGCAACACCCGGCAATCACAACTTAAGGGATGTGAGGCTTCACTTAGCTCACAGTCTTGGAGGGTTCAGTTCTTGTTGGATGGCCCCAGGACATAAACCTCATAATGAAGCACATGGCAGAACAAAGCTGATTAGTTTCTGATTGATTCAGGAAGCAGAACAGAGGAGTGGGCTAGTACTCCTATTCAGTGCACAAGGCCATGCCTCCATGACCCACTTGGACACATCCAGGGGTATTCTTTAGTACCCTGGTAGGCATTTTTTAATCCACTGAAGTTGAAAATCAAAATTAATGGGCACAGTATCCCTCAAGGGTGAATTTTCAATAATTTCCAGAAGGTGGATTTCCAGCTATATCCAAAAACTTCTCTGCTACACAATTATTCAAAACAGAAAGAGTGCTTCATCCTATATTACTTTTAGGAAGGCGATGCTGTGTGTATCTACCATCCCTATCTCCTTTGAAGTTCCTTTACTTCTTGCTAGCTAATTATCTAGAATGTCATGTCAATTTCCTATTGCAATGAACAATTTTTTGCATTACAATTTCCCTGTTAATATTGTCCTCTCTTAGCGGGACCCTGATGCAGTCTTAAAATCAGACACTTCCAAGGGGACTTCTCTTTGTTCACTTAAGAAAGGTATGTCTCTTTAAGTCTCACAGAAGAGAAAATTTTATAAAAGATGTAGTTTCTCTTTTTAACAGATCACTTAGTTTAAGACAAATTAATATTATTTTTAGCAAACTCCCTTATGATACCAGATGAATAATTTCAATTCATTTAACCTTTCCTCACAAGCTCTTATTGGAATAGTTCAGCACTTCTTACTGGTCTTTGGGGATCTCTTGAATGTGACAAGGGGCTGTGTGATTTGAGACAGACTTCCAGACATGCTGCTGTGCACTTCTGTTGTAACAGTTACACTCTCACAAATTATAGAAAGTGAAAAACATGCTGATATGAGGGGAAATTTATTTTAATGGGTACAGAAAGTGTGCTCTCTTTCATCTTCTTTATTAAAACAAAATGTGAAGCGAGACCACAAAATCCTCAACAATCTGATCAAAAATAGAAAAAAGCTTGTAGGGCCTAAATAATAAAATGGAACCATGATGCTAAAAGCGAGGTACATGGAAATTTTCAATATAAACTCCTATTCTTAAGAGAAATCTAGTTGCCTTTAAAATGATCTGACCAACCTTACATACATATTAACCCATCAGTGAAACAATCCTGCTTTTGCCTTTGTCTTTTGAAACAAGCCTAGACAGTTCATTAATACATCAAGGTCATTTTCTGTGGCCAGGGCAACAAAATCCTGCAGCCAATGTAAGCCAGCAGCTGTAATAACATGAAGCCATCTGCAGCTCTACATTTAGTATGCAAATGAGAGAAAGCAAAGGTCTAGAATTGGATGCAAGGTCCTAAATTCTGCATATCTCTGTAGCTTTCTGTTTACCCCGGTAACATCTGATTCATTCTCTCCTACGCCAAATGTACAGTGACTGAGCATCTGAGGATACAGACGTGAGCTGGAACGGTAGGGGGAGTCTGCCCTGGCCACCCCACACTTATTCCTTTAGTCCATCATTCTCCTTTGGATTTACTTGTCTCCTGAAACAAGTCAGAATCAGACAGCTGTTTACTTACTCCACTTACCCAGGCTGCTAAAAATTGCAACTGGCTCAGTGTTTTTGGCTATTCTCTAGACAGCTCGTAGCACTGGATCTCACGGTGGGGGAAGTCTGAAGCTATGCCCTATTAATCTCTTTAATTTTGTGTTTTCCTTCCTCGACCTTTATTCTAATTTGTACCTTTTATTTTCCCAACTTCCTCTTTCGTAACTGAGCAATGCCACCTGAGATAATTTTCCTAACATCTTTTAAATTCCTTAAGAGATTTTCCTGCCATCCTCAGATGCTTACATTTGTCTCTATGCTTTTACCTGATGCAAACTCTAAGCTGGAACCATGGAGATATATGTTGATGCTCACCGATATCACCTTGTATTGCTCAGAGATCTGAGTTTCAGGCAGCAGCATCTCCACCTACTGGACAGCTTACAGAAAAGCAAAGTATGCAGCTCTGGAGCTGAGTCTCCCGAAACAGTGCCCCGCCACACAACCTTGGCTGCTTGATAAAAGCTCATGTCACTTTGCCATCTGCATCTAGGAGGGTTGAGACCGAGGACTTGGGACTCATTCCCTGCTGTGTCCAAAAAATCAGGTAAGTCTGTACCTGTACTTATCAAAAGAGTTTTCCCAAGACTCTTTTGATTGCTCTATTCCAGATCTGTTGAGCACAGGTGTATTTGAGCGGTAGAACCGATGCCCCACATCTGTACTCTTTCCTCAAGGAGCCTAAGAATGTGAGTTTACTGAAAGGAAGTTTGGGACGGTAAAAATCACAATGTGGGCCATTACCAAAATGCAGATGGATGTGACAAAATTGGGCTGCCACAGAAGCAAAGACCATCAAATGTGCCTCTCTAATTCACCTTTTAATATGTACTAGATTAACTGCATTCCCACTTAAAATAATGTCAGAAGTTACCTACCACATGAGATTAATACAAATTGCCAAAATGACATATAAACACCATGCATGTCTTTGTCCTCTTTCTTTCTGCTTCATGTTATCATTTATTGTCCTTAAAGGAAACTAAAATATTATAAAACTGAAGCAAAGCAAAACAAACACAAATGCTTCATGAAAAGGACATAGGCATTTTTACAAAACATATAGTTTTTGTCATCTTGACAAGATACGTATGTGCACAAAATGCTCAACTTCATTGTAAACCTTAAATCTTGCACTAATACGTATCAATAAAATGGGGAAAAAACATATAATAACTCTGTCATGTCCAAAATGGCTGTCTTAACTCCAGAGAAGGAAAGAAACTCCAAGAAATTCTATGAGTAAGTTTCCACTAGACTTGAAGAGAGGGGAAATAGAGTCAGAAGTTGCCTTGAGCTGTAGAAATTAATTGTGGCAATTCATGTTCATCTGAGTTTATGGGAAGTTAGAAAATATATAGAAGATCCAAAGATAATTAGGTACTCACCTTGAAGCCCAGAGTGATGTGGCTTAGTGAATAGAGTATTGAAATAGGAATTTTGTGCACTCAAAGGATCCAGGATTTTCACTGGGCTTTACAGGGTCCAGAGGAATGTGGATGAGAAGGTCAAACTGGATTGATAACTTGATTGGCTTGGAAACTTCTTGGGGACCAGTGATGCACACTTCTGGGTGTGTCTGGGTGGGTCACGGAGGTGTGACTTTGGGATCTATACCTGATCTCTTGCTCCTTCCACTCTGGCATGCTTCCTAGCTGCCATGAACTTAGCAGCTTAGTTGTGCCATGCCTTTTGCCATAATGTTTTTGTCTTGGATCCAACAGATCATGGTCTAAATTATCTCAGACCATGAGGTAAATGAACTTCTCCTCAATTAAGATCTGCATGTCAGATGATTCGGCCCAGAAAAAAAAGGAAAGGGGATTAATACAATGGAGTAGGATCCAAGAAGAAGAAAGGTTGGAGAAATGGCCAAGTTATCCATCAGGGGTAGTGGAAAACAGAATGGAGCTTACTTCCAGGCAGGAGGAATAACCAAAAAGAAACTTAGGTACTCGGTGAGTTGGAGCAGGCGAGAAGGAAATGGTAAGTTCAATTTTATGAACTGCCTTTGAGATACTACTTTAAGATATGTCTGGGACACCTACGTGACTATGTCTGTAAGCACATGGACAAATTCATGTGGGACTCAGGGGAGAAAGTTGGTTCTCAATACAAACATGGACATCATTGGCCCATGCATGGTAATTAAATCCAGGAGAGTAAATGGAATTGTCCAGGCATGTGCCAAGTTAGAAGGAAAGAGGATGAGGAAACTACATTTGATGGAAATTTACATTTAATCGTCAAAGAAAGAAGCATCTGAAAAGGAGATTGAGAAGAAACTTCTAGAGAAGGAATCATCATTCAGAACCAGGGGAAAGAGATTTTTTTGAGAAATGAAGGTAATTATTAAGCACAAAGGAATGATTAAACAACTTTTAAAATGCATTTACACTGAGTGCATGGCTGCATTGATTGTCATGGCAAGATCAATTGTAGTAGATAGTGATGCAGATGCCATATTGTTGCAAAATGAGGGACTGGTAGTAAGGAGGGAGAGGACACTGTGTAGATGATCCCAATGACACTCCGCTACTGATGAAGGAAAGACGTGGAGCTCTAGCTGGAGAAATTTAGAAGCCAGGGAAAGGTGATTTGGTTAAGACTGAGTGGAATTAAGAATGTCCGAAGGAGTCCATGAAAGAAAAATTTAAAAGTGGAGGGAGCTTTAATTTTATTAGTGAGGTCTTAATAGACACATGCTAAGTGCTCTTTTCTAAACACTGTATCTGTAGTAACTTGTTTAATCTTTATAACAACACAGCAAAATACATACTAGTTTTGTCCCAGTTTTCAACTATGGAGACAGAAGCATGGAGTTGCCCAAGGTCATACAACTAAAAAGAGTCACAGCTGGAATCAGTCCCAGGCAATGTCTCCTGTTCTGCCAGTGTCTGGCTACTACCTCTCTACTGGGAGACAATCAGTCTCAGCCCCAGGAAGTCAGAAAAAGCTAGAATCCAAGGTGCAGGCCAGGGAAAAACTTGGGAAGGAGTACAACTCACACACACACACACACACACACACACACACACACACACACCATGTAGCAAGAGGTGAAGACCAGATGGGAGAAACACAGGTTCGAATCACAGGAAGATTTTCCTCTCAAGACTTTTGTTTTCCTCTAAAGAGATCACACTGTTTACAAAGATGACAGCGGAAGCAATGGAGGCAGAAATTTGGGGAGAGGAACCTGTTCAGCCATTGTGAACCAGAGGGAGACAGCTGGCTAAAGAAACACACACTGCAGGTTGTCTGTGCTGAGAAACCAGCCAGGGTGGGCAACTGTGTTTGTGAAGACTGCAATCAAAGCTAGCTACACATGCAGAAAAGCTAAGCACAAAATGAAAACGTGAAGTTCTTTGTTCAGGAAGCAGCAAAAATAAACCACTGAAGAGAGAGAACATACAACTTTATCCTTTCTTTGGAGGTAGGATAGAAGAAATGAAGATAGGTAGAAAGGAAATAAGAAAATTTATAATTTTAAAACCGTACTGTTAACCTGAAACTTCAAGACCCAAAGTTGTCCATAATTTCTCCTCCTTATCTTTGATCCCTCGGTGTGCTATGCACCCTAGGCTTGTTTATGCTCTGAGCTGAAGGCGGATTAATAACACAGACCTAGAAGCTGAACTTTGAGATGACCAATATGTAACTAAGAGCAGAATAGAGCTTGACCTTTATGTCATACCCTTTATCATCATAAAACCTTGGTTAGAGGTATGTTGATGATTTAGGAATTGTTGGCACAAGAATTTTTAGCGTTCAGTTTACCTAGATTATCTCATAGCCCTCCAAAACTGAGGTCACTAAGATGAGAGTAACCAGGGGAATTTTTAGGAGTTACAGTCACAGCTGGTTACCAGCTTTTACAGCATTCACTTTCCATAAGTCTTTGGGAGCTACAAAACCAAGATCAAGACAATAACCAGCAGATCTTAGCCCATCACAGCATCTTGAAAACCTGGTCCCTCCCCTCTGTCAATGGGCCATTCTGAATTTCAGTCTGTTACTCTAGCTGGCCTCCTCTCCTCTTTTCTCTTACAGTTTTTCTCTGCCTACAATGCCCATGCTGCCTTACACTGACCATTCTGAAATTACTTTTCCATGATGGAAGTGAGATCACCTACTACACATTCTGTGGAGGAAAATGAATTGAGTTCTCCATCTCTCCTTTGGGGATCTTCTTGGCTATCATCCAGTGACACTTCCATAGTTCTCTTCTGACTTGTCCAGGTGATGTTGTCTTGGTTTGAGTGAAACAAGGTCTCACTTTGTAGTTCAGGGAAGCTGTGAGGTCACATGGGGACAAAGCCCCATCGTGGCCCGAATTCTAGGCACAATAGTCAATTCACATAGTTCAATGTTTTCCTTTTGAATATAGACGATTGGAGGGAGTAGAGCAGAGAAAGGAGGGCCTATAGAGTTAATATATTATTTCTGGAGGAAAACCCACTAAAAGAAGGAAAGGAATAAACAGGTGGTGAGATCCTAAAGCCAAAGTCTTTCTGTCAATTTGCTACAGTGGGGACAAGAAGGGTCTATATGGTGCAGGCGGATGGTGAAGGCTGCTCTTAGGAACGAAAAGATGTTACCACCAGAGATGTAGGACCAGGACAAACAACACAGTAGCACCAAGGCACATGGATGCCAGAAATGCTGAGCAGTGTGGAGAACACTGAGGAAAAGAGGAAGCCTGGAAACAGAGGAGACCTAAATCTTCTGAGACTGGATGAGGGGCTTTTTACAATGAACCATGGCATTTGTAGTTTCGTGTGGAAGAGATCAAGGCCTGACTCCTCATGAAGACAGTGACAAGGTCAATTTCAAAGCAGAAGTAGGAGAAGAAGAAGAAATGCATCGAATATCTAACATTGACAGATTTGAGTAATAAGTTAGCTCTTTCTTTGGACTGTCATCCTTTCTCTAAATTCTCTGTCATTTAAAAAGATATTTTTGAGGGTAGTAGTGTCCATTTAGCCATACTTCCATTTTCTGAAATTTAAATTACCTTTAGACAACCCCTGTCTGAAAATTATCAAATGGAAAATGGTAGGGAAAAAGGTTGTAAGTCCCACACTGTTCTGAGGATGTGGTGAAATCTTTGCCACCTGGCCCTGTGCCACCAGGGATATAAATTATCCCTTTGTCCAGAACATCCACACTGCATACACTCCCCAAACACTGATCTGCATACCTCTCTCACCAGATCAAATGTCACAGTGCTTGTGTTCAAGTAACACTCATAATGTCCCACCCAATGCCAAAAAAATAGCGGGGCACATAGTGAGCATTTATTTCCAGGACATAGAATGTAGAAGGACAAAGTACCTCTGGCACCACATGGCAATGTTCCATACAGGAAATAGCATGGTCTCTATGGGGCTCAGGGCTATTGATGGCTGCAGGCATCCACTGGGGACCGTGGAATCCATTTCTCATAGATAAGAGCTACCACCATAGGTTTTTCCTGAACAGTAGATGAGGAATGTGAACACGATGACATTGCGCTCATCCAGACCCTTACATCACACCCAGTCTCCCAGAGGAAATGGCTGGTTGTGGAGATCACGGCCAGACGAAATGTGCGCATCCCGCCGGGCCTGGCAGCACTCCCTTTCTCTAAAGCTTATCTCTCCTCTGAGCTCTAGATTCCAAACAGAGGATTTTGCAAAAAATAAAATAAAATAAAATCATGAGCTAGAATTGTAGTTCAGCCCAAGAGTACTTTCCTAGCATGTGTGAAGCCCTTGGTTCCATTCTCAGAACAGAAGCAAAGAAAGAAAAGAAAGAGAGAGCGAGGATGTGCTTGTACTGAAAGCATTTATTTCCGTGCAGACAAGCATCAGGACAGGTTGAGTAATGCCTGTCATTGCACAACGGAGCAGGCACCTTGGAGAGGGGCTTCCAGTTCTAGGGTTTCAGCCAAATGTCTTCCATCTCTCCAGCTAGAGACTATGGGTCCTGCAGAGCCTGACCTCTTTCTGCCAGGATGAGCTCCTCCAGAAAGAATTCCACTCTAAAAACAAGGGAGCATTTAACGACACCCCGTGCAACAAGAACGTGCAAACAGATGTACCGAAACTCAAGCCCAGATGTGAAAGAGGAAAGATCACGACACTGGAGAAAGAATTTGCAGAGTCTCAGAGCCTAAGTAGCCACAATGGTTGAGAAACACCTCGGTGCGGGGATATCTTTCTATTAATAGTTCAGCCTTGCCGCCTCATTCACCCACCTTTTTTGTCATAATCATTGGGTAACTTACCGTGATTTCATCTTCTCAAGTGCAGAGCAAACATCTTGGTCCACAAAACTAAAATGGGAAATAAGCCTGTGAATTCTCCTCTGGAAATGCAGATGCTAGCTAATCTGATTGCTAATTCCAGTCTCAAAGAACCTTTGAAGCCCTCACTTCAAGACTGAATATGTTTATCCACTCCAACTTAACCATAAAGTCAACGTTCATTCTCAGACAATTTTGATAAACGTGACCCATCGCTAGTTTCCATTGGGAAAAATAAAGTCCCTTTACATTAGGCAAGCTTCTGGAACATTTCCAAATGATTAAGTTAACGATATTCTAGTAAAGACATTGCTAAGGAGAAAACTTCTAATACCGTATTCTCAGAGGACTCTGTCCAGTTCTTTAAAACCTTTGAAACATTTTTAAAAAGATTGAAAAGCAAGTCAAATTTAGCATCAAGTCGTCTCATACTTTCTCTGTGAAGTCTTAAAACAGACACGAGAGGATTTGGCCGTTGTATTTCTCTTCAAAATTGGCACTGAAAAATTAGCACTTATGCAATTTAAACAAAAAATAACTTTTGAAATTACAGGCATTTCCAAAATTGATGGAATTTATTGAGAAAAATGTGCATCTTTTATTATGTCTGAACTCAAGGAAAGGGAGCTGAGTGAATGCCTATATTGAACCAAGAATAGCTGTCTATTTAAACTATAAGAAATAGTGCTTATTTTCATGGCTCTCAGCTAAAAATTCATTTCCCTCACTCTTAAACTTAAATCACATTCAATTGCCTTACTGTATGGAATGATTGCAACTTGAAGACTTGTATAATCTAACTTTTGCTGATGACCTATATGCTCTAAAAAGCTGATCTGTCTTTTCCCTGAGAGAATTGGCAGAAGGGTTAATCCAGCTTATTTGAAGGGCTGCTAACTCCTATCTCCATCCAACTTGGCTTAATACAGGCCATAGGTATAAGCATTTTTCTTAGAACCTTTGAAGTAGGTGAGGCTTTAAAGATCAGCCAGTACCATGTCTCCTTTGCTTCATGAATTTCATAGACTTGCAAGTGAATAATTCTTTTCCCAAATGTACATAAAGGTACAAAAAATAACCTTGGAGAATCAGAAATACTTGACTGAATGTGTAGAAATAGCAAGCATCTCCTACATTAGCACGTGCATGGAAAGAAAACATTTGTATTTTTGTCAAATTTTAAAAGATATAGCCATAATTATATAATCAACTATTAAATTTAAAATACTGTGTTTTGACTCAAGTTAAACCAATGTTTACTACATAAATCCTATATACACTTATGTGTGTATATGTATATGTATGTATCCATTTTGCATATATATCCCATTACATAAACTAACATGAATTCAGACTAATATTTCTCCCAACTAATAAATAAAAAAATCCTACTCCTTTCTTAAAGAAAAAATGCTCTAAATAATAATCACGCTATAATAATATTCTCTTTTTCAGTGTATAAAATGGCAAATATTGCAGAGATTTCTAAATACTTAATTAGGATCCCCATAGATTATATTTCAAAACAGTCAGCAATTAGTAACTTTCTCTGAAGTAGTGTCTTCCTCGCCTCTGAAGGGAGCACACACCCTGGTGGTCCCCCTGCCCCGTTCGCATCCCTCCTTGGTTCCTTTAGCTCTTCTTTCCTCATCTTCTCAAATTTTTGATGTTGAGATTTCCCAGGAATGTTTCCTGAGCTGCTTCTCATCTCCACTGTTTTCCTTGCTGGTCCGTTGGAAGCTCATGGCTTGAAATGGCACTTGTTTTCTGAGCACTTCAAGTGTATGTCTTCAAATTCAAACTCTAACTAGAACTTTAGAGCCATGTATTCATTTGCCGGCTTGACATCTACATTAAAATGGATCATGATTTGGAATGAAAATATTCTTCAAAGGCCCATGGGAGATGGTGGAACCTGTAAGAGAAAGCGTCCAGCAGAAGGAAGCTAGGTCATTGAGGGCCCTGTCATTGAAGGAGATCCCGAACCCCTGGTCCCTGTTTCTTTCTCTCTCTTTTGCTTCTTAGCCACCACAGAATGGACTGCCTTGCCACAAAACCAAAGCAATGAGACCAAGCAACCATGGATTGAAACCTCTGAAACCATGAGCCTAAATAAGTTTTTCCTCCTTTAAGCTATTTTTCAATTTTGGAAAGCTAATACAAAGTGTCTAATAAGCATCTCAAATTTAACATGCATGACTTAAGCCTTGAAGCATCCTCCTAGAATTATCTGTATCTGTCACTGGCTACTCCATTCTTTCAAACACAGCACTGTCTCTAAATCTTCACTTTCCTAAACACCCACTATCCACCTTGTCAGAAACTTCTGCCGTCTAACCATCCTAATAAACTCAGAGTTCAGCCATGTCCCCCACAACGGCCATCATTCCCACCCTCATCCAAGACATCATCAACCCGACAAGGAGTATTACAGTTTCTTCCAAGAGGGTCTTCATTGTGATACCAAAACAATCTTTTTACTTTTACTAGTTTCTCAAGTATGTATCTTACATCAATATTAAATTCTACAATTTTACTTAAGTCGGGGTATCATTAATCTCTTCTTAAATCTCTCCAGGGACTTAACTAGCTCACTCAGAGTGAGTCATTTCCTCACAAAGACTCATGAGATCTCCCATGAGTTGTACACCACAGATGTGCATACACACACATGCTCACATCACTACTTCTCTGATCTAATCCCCTATCACTCTCCTTCTTTTATTCTACTGTCTTCTAAAATGACCTCCTGCCGAGTCTTAGGGGCTCCCAGACTCATTCTGTCATCTTTTTTGGCTCAGACTTCACCTTTCTGTCTCCTTTGTCACTCTTTTGAAAATTCCTGGGGTCTTCAACTCCTAGAACTCCCAAACCTTCTGCTTCAATCTAAATGTTAGTGCCCACTTAACATTCAAACTTTGAATTCAAATTCGTGAGGTCATAGTGTTGGAACGCAGAACCTTTGAAAGGTGATTTGATCACAACAGTAGCACCATCATGAATGGCATAAATAACTATGATTTAAGGAATGCTTCCTCATTCCTACGTGTGAGAAGTTAGCTACAAGGAACCATCTATCAACCAAGACACAGGCATTCCGCAGACACAAGTTGTTTTAGCATCCTCGTCCGGGACTCCTCTGCCTTCAGAACTGTGAGAAATAAATTTCTGTTCTTTATAAGCCACCTAGTCTAGAGCATTTTGCTACAACAATTGAAGTTGAGCTTTCATTTTTCTCTTTATAAATCGTCCATTTTAATTATATTTTATACATTTTATTTGCCCCCTAAGGTGCAAGCTTCATAAGGGGAAGAATTGCCAGTTGTATTTTAATAGCACAGTCAGCCTTCCATATCTTGAGCTTTACATCTGCTGATCCAACCATGGAAAACTATTTTTAAAAAATCTGTGACTGTACTATATGCAATCTTTTTGCTTATCGAACTTTCTATATAATATAGCATGGCAACTCTTAGCATTGACATTGTGTTAAGCATTATAACTAATCTAGAGATAGATGATTTAGAGCATACAGGATGTGTATAGGTTATATACAAATACTATGTCATTTTTTAATAAAAAATTTTAGCAGCTGTGAATTTTGGTGTCCAAGAGGGTCCTGAACACTGCATATCTTTATTACTAAGAGCAACTTCTAGTATTGTTCAGTAAATCATTGTTGAATTGAAATCCAATGTAAATTTTGAGTAGTTTATATGATATTCAACTATTTGGGGAGATATTTTGTTTTTTGTAGAGTTAGATATTTTTAAATGATAATCTCGATTTTTGTCAGTTTTACATATTTTTACAACTCAACTACACACTGAGAAAAAAGAAGTGTATGTATTTCAATTTAAAATAGTGGATTTTTAAAAATTCATTTGTCTTCAAATTTGTACCTGTAGAAGCCAATGAATTGATTGTTTCTGACCTTGAACAGACATTTTTATATGAACTCCAAGATTTTTCCAGCTTTAAAATTTTTTCCTCATTGAACAAAAAGATATGAAAATTTACAGTCACTTCCTTTAAAGCTATAATTTAATAAAGGACAATCATGAAGATTGATACAGTTAATATTGATTTAGTTTGTATGACGACTGTGTTCCAGAAATCTATCATCAGCCTAATGGAATTACTGTCATTTTATCGAGTGAATATTTCAGCTCAAATACTCACATTATGCTATGTTATTATCTAAAAGTCAATTGAATCCTACTTACTTATTATACTTGCTGTCTGGTATGATAGAACCAAAGACAACAAAATTTAACAATTTGTCTCTGCCACATGTACACGCGTGTGTACATATGGCATTACCACAAATAGTTTGAGAACTTTTAAAAAAGAAGAATTTAACTGCATTACTGAAGAAAGAGTGAAGATCAGACAACAAATTGCATATTCAAGTTCAGAAATATCAATGGAAGCACAATGGAATATTTCTCAAAATTTCAGTCCAATATTAATAGACAACATCAATTGTGCTAAACAGATTTTAACACTGTTGCTGTCTCCGATAGCTCACAATTACAGTCGTCATAAAACTGTAAAATAATAAAAAGCTGGATGATGACAGTAAGACAATTTCTAGAAAATTCAAAATGGGAATACCAAAGTGCTGATGTTTTCTTCATAATTGAAAAGAACTTGGGGACTGATATTCAATCTGTAAGTTGATCTCTTCTGCCTTCTTCCCTACTCTCACCCCCCAAAACAGAATGAATATACATAGAGCAACCTTCTCTTCCATGGAAAATGATAATCCTCAGAGAAAGGCTCTGGTATTACTACTTCAGCGAGTGTCACTAAGGAAAAGAAGAAGAAGGAGGAGGAGGGGGGGGGAGGAAGAGGAGGAGGAGGAGGAGAAGGACGAGAAAACTGAAGGAGAGAGTCAATGACCTCATTCTCCTGCATCAGACAGAGGCTAAGTCAAAAGATCAGGTTGTAGATCATTCAGTATCAAGCTTACTAACATTTTCAAGAATACAGGTGACTAGCCAGGCAGGTAACACATACCTGTAATCCCAGCACTCTGGGAGGCTAAGGCAGAAATATCACATTTGAGTCCAGACTGGGTAACTTAGGGGGAAAAAAAAGCTGGTGATGTAGGTTGATGCAAAGGTCTTGGCCTCACCTACCAGTACTGAAGGAAAGGGGGGAAAAAAAATAAAAGCAACTACAATGTACAGACCCAACAAGGAGCCTAGGAGATTGCCAAAAGTCCAGTTATTCAGGTCCTTTTACCTCAGGTATATTTTCAGACTTAGAGCAACTCCAGCATTCTTTTACAGCAAGGGACACTTCAAGTAAGCAAATATCTCTGAATTACATACAGGAAACTTATGTCTGAAACATTTTCTAGGAAGGTATGTCCCATAAACTTAGAGTTAGTATCTAGATTATCTATATAAGCATTCTAGCCAAGGATATTTTGCATTCCATGGGTAAAGACTCCCCTCTTACCCAGTACTAGGCTGGTTATTAACATATTTGCAAGGATATTATACCTGCCCCCTTATCTTCTCTCTTTCTTGGGCCTACGCCCCATCTCCCTATCAAAGGAGAGAAATAGGTCACATGTCATCTTATTTCCCCGGGTGGTGATTTGTGAGATGGTGGATGAGAAATGGTAGGGACTATTACTGTGAAACTACCCAGAACTCAGACTTTGAATCTTAAGCAGATGTGTTTGACAATCTTATAACATGCCAAATCTAATAACAATTTTCTGCAGTTAATGCAAAAGATTTTGGATAAGCCAGGAACTTTTCAAACCCAAACAATTCAAGTTTAAAATAGCATAACAGGTTGAGAAATAACGTCCCAGAGACAATCAAACACACTCATTCAATAGTTCCAACAAAGCTCACTTCCCTTAGCATGAGACGTTATTTACAATTGTCTACAAAATTATGCTTAATTAAACATATAGAAAGCCCTATCTATTGTGTGGGTTCTATTTTTTTTTTCAAGAAGTCTTCTCACTGTTAATACAGCTCAAATTTAATGAATCTTTCTGGATAGCTAAACTGAACCAGGTGATTCCCAGAATGCTTGAAGCGTCAAGACAATGCTATTCAAAGTTGAACTTAAAACACAACGTCGTGCTGCTGCTGGAGTGCCGTGTGCAGTACGTGCACACATCATTTTTACAAAGTTCTCCCGGGTACCATAAGGACAAAATCAAACACACAAGGTCTTTGCCATCAAGACAACTACAGTGGAAAAGTGGCTACAAACTGAGACATCAACAAAATGACTCTTCAAGTTGACCTAGCTGAAATGACAGATGTCATTAAAATGAGCAATTCGACCAGAGAAAGATGTGCTATCTGTGTGTGGTAGGAACCTAAATCCTGGGTGTTCCAGGAAGTGTAGATCATCCATAATCCAGTATCAAGCTTACTAACATTTTCAAGAATACAGGTAACTAATATTACAGTCCCTCATACACCGCCCCCCAACCTTTTACCAAGGCTTTATCACCCATGATATTTGGATTCAGCAACGCTCAAGTCCATTCAAGTAATGAGTTCGTGGAATGAATAATAGAAATCAAAAAAGATAATTGCCATTCATAATGTTGATGTTACAGAATGCAGTTTTAAGCCCCAAGAACTGAGAGGTATACAATATGTATACGCAAAAATGTTTTTTTTTAATCGAAAATCCTACATATCTGCATTGAGAAAGGTCCTCAAGTATCTTGGTTCTGGAGAGTCTCCAGAGTGTGATAGATATGTTGTGGGTGAGGCTTCTATGCTCAAGAGTTCACGTGGTGGAGCTGAATCTACAGTGTGGTGACTTGAAGAGCAATGGAGCTTCTATAGGGTAGGGCGTAGTGAGAGGTCAGTGGGAGTGCTGCCATCAGAAAAGACTATGATAATTCCTCTCATAAGAGGGTTTCTAAAAGAGAACAGAACTGCCCCTCCACATCCCTTCTCCTGCTTCCTGTCCCCCTGCGATCTCTGTCCCATGGACTGCCATCAGCAGCCCCTCACAGACCACCAAGGTGACTTTCAGCCTTCAAAACTATGATTCTTCTATATTATTCAGCCCCAATTATTTTGTTGGAGCAACAGAAAACAGGCTAACACAATGATTGCGGCTCATATTTTGGAAGGTCAGGAGCCTTGATCTTGTCTTATACGTGGCAGACTGTTCAGTAAAAATGCCATAATAACTGTTACAGGTATGTCAAATTCAAAAGAAATATATTTACAAGAAAAGCTAAAACCATTTCAAACTCTTAAAAGAACTTTCAAAAATCTCAGAGACAACATTCATGCATTTCAGTCAGGTGCTCCCATCAGACGCTGAACTAATTTCAGGAACACTTGAAGGCTCGGTGTCAGCATCTCCCAGCTGGTACAACAACTTGCAGAGCAAGGATCTACATGCTTTCAGTCTGAGATGCATCTTGCCACCCCTGGCCACAGAGAAGAGAAAACTGCAGAGGAGATAACATGCCAAATCTTAAAATTGGCAAAAGCTAAGATGACTACTGAAGTTACGTAATTTTTTTTTTACTCTAAAAATAACAAAGAGGGGAAAAAATCCAGCTTGAGACTTTTCTTTTAATACCTCATAATGGCAGAAACATTTGAATTTCTTAACTGGTTCACAAGAGAGAAGAAAGCAAGATGGGTAGAGATTTAAATTCAATTCTTTTCTTCTATTGTATAAGACTACAGCATCAACAACTGGCAATTGAGAGAAGAGACACATCATTATACTTATTTATAGCATTAACTACTTTACATTCATCCACACAAGTGAAACTGTAAAAGAAAAAAAAAGGATAAAGGGAGTGTGTGGTTCTTTCATTAGCTTGTCTGCAATTCTGGATTGGTCCATAAATTAATGTGTATAAGAAGATGGGGGGGAAAAAAGAATTCAAAGCCCTGCCATTGTAATTATAGCTCTTTAAATATCAAAAGACACAAAGAAAGATTCCTTTTGAAAAGCCTACTGACTCTCTTGGCAAGACACTATTAATTACTCGCATAAACCTGCAGTTTGTACACCCAGAGCTATGGGTGACATTATTACATTATCCAAGCTTTTAACAGTCCCCAGGGTCTCAGCATGTGTTTCTTTAAATTCCTGTTTACCAAGTGATCCCTCCGTAAACTTCAGCTTCCCGCTTGGAGGGAATGAACAACAGGTTGCTTTGAGCCTTTGCATTGTCTACAATTCACACAATTCAATTAGAGAGACTGCACCACGCGAATTATTAAATTAGGCTGAAGATTGCCATAAGCAATAATAATATCACAACTTATTCAAAACCAAGACATATAGCTTCCATGAACAAACTGTTTATAAACAAACCACATGGGCAAATGGGCCTCCAGTCTAAATTAATAGGTAAAGCCCTGGAGTAAAGAACATTTAGTTATTGCTTAGAAAATATTTGCCTCCAAATTTTTAGCTTTTATATGTACAGCTAATCAACATTTCTCTTTTGAACATCCACTGCCTAGGAAAGTTAATAGAATTAAAATCTGGCCCATGGCTCTGTATTTTTGCAATAAATACAGGCTCTAGGGAACATCCTCCAAGCTGCTCTGGAGGAGAGAGGGGGAGTGTGCTGCTTGATGAAATGAAAACCTAAATTCAAAGCAGCAAATGTGTCCCCTGCTGTACCCAAGTGCCAATTTTTAGCTGTAACCATGCACAAGAAAAGTTTTGCAATATGTTTTTTAAAAGAAAAATGAATTTATGACCAAGTTGAATTGGTCCACTTTATCTATATGGGGAGAGAAAAGCAAACCCAGCAGCCGCAGGTCAGAACCTAAACTGCCTCGTGAACCTCAAGACAAGGAGAAAATAATCACTTCTCCTCATGTCCCACTCAACACACAGCCGACTCAGGCTCCCCTCCAATAGACTGTGTAGCAACTGAGCACGTCAGAGACTCATGGATGGATCCAAGACTTAATCCCAGTCACAGAGCCATTAAGCCTGACGTGACACCATTTAATAATGAAAGCTGCTGAATTCCTCCTAATTAACCAACAAGCCAATTAATTGTAAGTCTTGGCCAACAGCCAAATTCTATTGACATATCAGAAAGCTTGATCCTACAACAGAGTAGAACTCCTGCTAAGGTTTGAGAGTTCCCACCAAAACTCCAAATTGGAAATTTAATCTGCATTGGGAGGTGTTGAGAGATTGGACCGGGAGGGATCTTTCAAGGGTGATAAAGAGCCAGTTCCTCACTGGAACAACCATGCATTGAATTCCAATTCTTGAAAGGTTTAGAACCTGGTCTGTTGACTAGGGGACTGTGATATTGGTGACCCTTCTTGGGGTGGTACAAGGTCGTGAAACTGGACAAGGGGCAGTCAATAGTCGTGCTGCCTTCCCCTATGGCTTATTTCACTTTCCATGGGGCTTCTAAAACTCCACTGTTGATTAGCTGAGTTTCCCCTCTCAAGTTCCTTCCGCAGAAGAGATTCTGAGCAGTCCTGAGGGGTCCCTCGTGCTATGTTCAGGATAAGAGTGGAGAGAAGAGGAGCTAATAGCAACCTAACTTGGAGATCTTCCAATCCCTCCCAAGTAAACTTCACCATGGTTTGTGGCCTTGAGCAAGTCCATTTTCTTGTTTCACAACCAGTAGGACAATGATGTCACTGTTTGAAACCCTCGGGAAAGGACTCATCGAGTTAAATATGCAATGGAAGCTGGTAAGATTCTGTCACTAGTCTGAAATCAAATATTCATGCAGTTTTGTCTTTCTTTTCTTTCTTTTCTTTCTTGCTTTAAAAAGGTTTGGATCAGAGCTTGCAGCTCACCAGAATAAAATTCTCCATGTAGAGCTCGTCATTAATGCTAGATTTTAAAGTAATGTTATGCAGCAGAATTATTTGGATTCCAGAATAATATTTGACAGACCATTTCTTGTGCCTGGCCCTGTATCTGTAATTGGAAGCAAGATCCAGATACCAACACAACAGACTGGAAACCTTACGGTTGGGATGCTTACTGCTGGTTAGATGACTTCTGTACTTGCATTTTCCAGACCTGTTCATCTGTTAACTATTTTGACTCAGAGGTATGTCCACTGTAGCCCACTCCCAGTCAGCTTGTACTCATTTAAAGATACAGATCTGACTCTATGACGTACAATTTAAGTTAACTAGTTAAAGATGATCCACGTGCATTAAGAAAGACAATTTTTGTAGAGAGGTATCTAAATACTAAGAACGTTCCCATTGGAGTTGTTGGTAAAGAGTGGGGGTTTGCGATCTGAGAAGATAATGATGTGTCTGCATTTCTGAAGGTGTTAAAGAAAGAGCACAGAGACAGGTATAGTCTGCATAGCCGCTTGATGACCCTGCAGAGAAAGCTGACGAGCCAACGGTACATAAAGTGACAAACCGGTCTATATGGGTTTTCTTAGTTGTTTTCTCCTTGCTGTGACAGAATAACCAACATCCACAAAGTAAGGGAAAGAAGAATTATTTTACTACACAGTTTCAGAAAATTTTACACAGAATTCATAGGCAGCTGGCAAGGAAACGCATGGCAGAAGGTGGAGAACTGGTCATGGCCTTGCAGACAGAAAGCCAAGTGAGTGAGGAGCAATTTAATGTCTTGAGACTCAGGCAAGGCCAGAGCTTTCCCAGGAAGAATCTTCAACAACGTTTCTTCTTCCTTCTTTTATTTAGCTTAAGCTGCCAGTTAGCCCCAAACACACACACACACACACACACACACACACACACACACACACACACACACACACCAGGGTGGATGGCCCGCCCTGGACAGTTCCTGACCCCCAAGTCAATAACACATACCTAAAAGCTCTACTGTGGACACTTTCCAACGTCAACAAGTTGACTCAGTCCCTCTATGGTGAACCCCAAACATCATCCCTCGCTTCCGGCCAAGCCCTACATCCCAACAGCACACTGTTTTACAGTTATCCCACTATGTCCAAATACATAGGCTTTGGGGGGATACTCCAGATCCAAAGCATGACATATGTGTTATTGAATATATACGTAAGCAGGAATACATCCTGATGACAACAACCTATATTTTTAACCCAAAGATGTAAAGAGGTAAAATAGTATGTTTTTGGAATCAGTTTAGATAAAATCAGTTTTGTTTTTTTGTTTGTTTGTTTGTTTGTTTTTTTGCCAAACAACCTCCTTGAAACCACAAAATAAGCTGCATTTTTCTTTGAAAGGGTCTATGTAATTATTGTTTAGAACATTTAAGTACATCAATGATTTTATGTAAAAGAAATGTGTGTTTGTGCTTTTAAAGACAACTCTGAAATAAAACCATTTCAACTCGGGGGTGGGGGGAGGGGTAGAAACAATAAGAGGTGATTAAGTCAGAAGCCTGCCCTCAGGAATGTATAACTGAGTCAATGGATTATTTCACATATTGGTCTGTTATAAAAGCCAGTTTGAGTTTGCCTCTTGAGTGCCAGCCTCTTTTTTCTGTGTGTGTGTGTGTGTGTGTGTGTGTGTGTGTGTGTGTGTGTCCAATACACAGTGACCACATTGAGCTTGAATACTTTGTGCACATATTTATCTCATCAACACTACAATCCCTCTTCTTTCCCCTTTTGGCCCCCACACACCCTCTCCAGCCCTGCTAACTCCCACTATCACACCCATTTGGTTCTATAGAACGCCTGCATTCTGGATTTCTCATACTGGAGGAACCAGGCACGCCTCTTGCCACGAAATCCTCTGCACCACATTGGAACTCTAGAGAGTCCCCTATAGAAAGGTCTTCGCTGGATGTAGCCCCTCTACACTGAACTGCCAGTCTCCAGAATCGTGAGCTGAATAAATTTTTATTCTTCATAAAGTATTTTGTTTGTGAAATCAGTTGCAGAAACAAAAAATGGACCAATAGTTCCTTCATGTTGTTGGCTTAAAGGGCTCAATGAAGAGAGTGGATCTTCAAATCAGAGATTATTCTGGAATGTCACTGGAGTGTAACCCACAACACACATGCCATTTTAGACCATAAGCAAATTATAAGAGGCAACGGATTTTTAAAGACAAAATGAGGATGGTTACGTAAGTTTTCTTGAAAAATTCCCTTTGATTATGAGAACTAGTAGCAAGGGTAGTGTCAATAGTCTGTTGCTGGGCACACATCTTTATAGAAGTAGAGGTTGTTTGTGCAACCTTGTGATGAAACTTCGTGCAAGGTGGCGTTCTCAGATAGTTCTCATAGCTGTTGTATGGCAGCTACATCTGTGTGAGGGCCCTTTCTTGCTCCGTTTTGCTAGACTTTGACTTAAGGAAACTCCATTTTCATTTGGTAACTTTTAAAACCTTTTGTACTTCAAATCATATAAATCAGCTCAAGAATTTTCTTAAAGTTTGGAGGCATGAGGAAAGTTAAGGAAATACAAATACATGTGTCAGTAGACAAATTCAATGAGTATATATTGACCCAGTAAAAGAGGGTATTAGGTAAAAATGGGTTTTATCTTAAGTATATATTTCTATATTTGTTAAGAGCTTCCAGGGAGTATCTTAATGCCCTTTGGAGAAAAACTGCAAAAAATTTCCAGGAGATCAGTATTTTATCGATGCTCTGATACAACACTTTTTAATTTACTGATGAGGCAATAGAGAGAAAACATACATGATTTGTTCAAATAATTAGTGGTAGAGTTAAGATTCAAACCAATTCATCTCTTACTCAGGCATTGCTTTGTTATGATACTGAAAGAAACCAAATTGGTGAAGATTTATTTTCCTTAAGTTTAACTACTGATTTTATTGTCATGGTAGCTACAACATAGCTAAGTAAATACAAAAAGAAAAGAGAAAGTTAAAAACCAAACATAAAAATAAACATACAAGGTGTGATCAAAATATGATGAACATTTAAGCATATTTTCTTAAATGTTTTAAAGGACAGATTCCTATTAATCTCCTTCAAAATTCTCCCACTCATTTCAAGCACACTTACCCATAATTCTTGCCACTTTCTGAAGCAGTTCAGGAAGTCCTCTTTGGTGAGTGTCCTTAGTTGCACTGTTGTGGCTGCCCCCATGTCTTGAAGCAGTTGATTCCAAACAGGTACTTTTGTATCTTTCAAGGTCTTTAGAGTTTGGAGACTAGCATAAGTCATACAGCACAAGATCTGGTGAGTATAGTGGATGAGGCCACAACACAATTTTTTTATTTGACAGAAATGTTTTAAATATTTCAAATCAATTCAGGACATCGGACAGTGACCAAAGCCACACACTTCCAGAACTGCTTCAGGAAGTGCTAAAAACAATGGTAGATGTGACTTTCAAGTGAGAAATGTATTTAGTGGCAATTCTTCTTTCACTGTAGTCATTTTTATTTACGTATTTACTGTATTTCTATCACACCGCATATTATGTGGGAGATGTCTTAAAGAATAGAATAAGTTAGAATCACAAATTGTCTCTTGCCACTTTCTTACTTAAAACATTTAATGCCTTCTTTCCATTGCTCTGGTAATGAAACCTGAGTTCCACCCTGACCTTCCAGGTCCTGTGCCAGGACCTGTCTCTGCAACCTTCTCACGCATCCTTCGCCCCACAGTCACCACACATCTGGTATCCATGTCACCCGTTTCCCTTTTTGCAGTAGTCGTTAATTTTCACCCCCACCCCTGAAAACACTATGCGTGTCTGTCTTGTTCAGTTTATCATTAGTGCCTTCCTCAGAGGCGAGCATATAGTTGGTGTCCACTAGGTAAATATGTGTGTAAATATACACATATGTGTGTCCATATATACATACATATATGAAATAAACTGAGCCACAGAGTTTTAAAAAAAAACTTTATATTTTTCCAGGCTACAGACCACCACTAAACTCGTCGGTGTTTCTTCTACATCTTGCTTACTGCGATTGGAATCTGATTCTTCTATCCCACTTTCAAGGACAGGTTTACAGTCCGACATGCCACGCATCATATCCGGTGACAACTGGATGAGCCAGGGTAATTAAGAAAGCACACCCTTAATCATCTCTTCCGCACTAAGGAAGCCCAGTATTCTTAACTCCATCGCTTCCTGGAGGCACAGAGGGCTATTTTTCTCCAGTACAACAAGACAAAAGGGATTAACTGTTCACCTCCTTCCATGTCCCTTTGCTGACCGTGTCCGGGAACTCTTGGTTCACACACGGATATCTTCCAGGGACAGATGGGGGTAATGGCAGATATGATGTCACTGTTCCATAGCTGAACATACTTTAATTGATTGAGTTGAATTTCTGCCAAGCACTGTCTCCAGAGAACACAAAAGGGCCCTCAGAACATTATCCAAACAGAAAGCCTGTGCCATGTGAGTCACGAATGCGAAAGGAGGCTCAGTCTTTCTCTAGTGATCCACTTTCCCCTCACCCCCAGAGCAGAGCAAACTCTGACTAGCTCCTCCCCTCAAAGGTGGTTCCATCAAGAGCTAGGCTTCTCTGTCCCACGTGTGTGCGACTGTGAGAGCCTGGCCCCTGCGGGAAGGCTCTGACTGCTGTAGCTGTTGAGAGACGCGGCCACAAGAACTGAAACAATTCAATGGTCACAATGTTTTGCCAAGCATAACATTATTTTATCTATTTGTTTAAAGAACATGATTAGGATCTTAAACTAAAAATAAATTTTATGCATTTTAAGTTCTAAGAATAGCATGAAATGTGTTTTATATATACATATATGTATATATATATATGCACACACATGTGTATATGTATATATGCATCTATGTGTACATAGCCACACATATGTGTATGTATATATATTCTCTACACTAAAAAGTTTATATCTTAATTAAAGGAGACAAAATAAACAGACAAGCAAGCAAATAAATAAACAACAGACAGATACACGAATAGGAAAGCGGGGTAGGAGGAAGAACACAAGGCCAGGTGAGGGAGGGCAGCTCACATGGGGAGGCTCCCGGAGAGGCCTGAAACAGGCGGCCCTCTTGAGGAAAGACTCAGGGAAGGATTAGTCCATGTAAATACCTGTTGAAATGGCAGTCCGCGCACACACACACACACACACACACACACACAAGCAGTGCAATTGTATATACACGGGAGCAGGTCATGTCAACTGTATTTTTTCATTTTTGTATTTTTAATGTTCTGGTATCAGAGGCCCACTGGTCCTAGAGAAGATGTCCTTCCTGGCTTAGCTCAGTCCCAGAAATACCAGCAGCTCAGCCCAGGACGTCACTTTTCACTTGCAAATGTGGAAGCACAGCATGAAAAAGAAAATGTAAACTTCACTTTCTTTCATAGAGCTAATCAAACTACTATAAATCAAGATTCCTTTAAGTAAGGTATAACTACTTACCTACCTACCTCTGATCACTGTAGCTGATCACAAAATTTAAACATTGAATAACTTAGATTTCTCCTATCAATTATCTCTCTTGTAGGTGAATACAATGAGCTAAGGCAGGTACTCAAGTTTGGCTAGGAAAGTCCTCAGAGGACATGGGATCCCAGGTGACTGCTCTGCCTTCACAACTCACAATCTTTTGGATTTCCTACTTCAAGACTGGCTAAGCCCATCAAAATAAAGGATCCTATTGAAAAATGGGCAAATGAAATGAAGAGGCAATTCACTCACGAAGAAGTACAAAGGGCCAATAGATACATGAAAAGATGCTCAACATCTCTAGCCATAAGAGAAATGCAAATCAAAACAACTCTAAGATACCATCTCACTCCAGAGAGAATGGCTTATATCAACAAATCAAATAGCAATCAATGCTGGCGAGGCTGTGGGGAGAAAGGAACCCTCCTGCACTGCTGGTGGGAGTGTAAATTCATTCGACCACTCTGGGAAGCAGTATGGAGAGCTCTCAAAAGACTAGAAATAAATATCCCCTTTGATCCGGCGACACCCCTCCTGGGTATATATCCAAAAGAGGCCAAAACAACATACAACAGAGATATATGTATACCCATGTTCACAGCAGCACAACTAACAATAGCTAGAACATGGAAGTCACCAAAATACCCATCAATAGACCAGTGGATACACAAACTGTGGTACTTATACACAATGGAATACTACACATCTGTAAGGTCCAACAGCGTGGAGGTTTTCACAGGCAAATGGAAGAAACTTGAGAACATCATGCTTAGTGAAGTGAGTCAGAAGCAGAAGGTGAAACATTGGATGGTCTCTCTGATATGAGAGACCCAGACCACAACTATCTCATGGAACTTTAAACGAAAGACAAAGGGAAAGAGGGGGGTGGGGGCGGGGGGGGGTTGGGAGGGAAAGGAGGGTAGAGGGAGGGACAAAATGAGAGCGGGAAAGCCCTTGTCACTTTGACAAGGAAAGTATGTGCACAAAATGCTCAACTCCATCGTAAACCTTAAATTCTGTACTTGTGCATATCAATAAAATGGGGAAAAAAGAAATTTGGAATTAATTATAAGACAAATAAATCTAGTAGTCTAAAATATAAAAAAAGAAAATTACATTGAACCTAGAATTTCCAGGAGATGAGTAATTTCAATGTCTTTCTAAAGTGTAATTAAATTTATAATTTGAAAAAATTGAAATAAATATTAGTTAAAATCAGTAAAAAAAAATCATAAAGTGTTGAGCAGTAGTCAATCACAGCTAACCCCTTTCATCTCAGCCTAGCATATGTGTACTTCTGATATTTGAAAGCTTGTTTAAAAAAACTTACTAAAAATAAGACCACAAAATATGTTTAAACCACTGAGAGAATCAACATGTATATGAGACATCCTATGATTTAATTTCAAAGTTCAATAAAGGAAATAAGATGATATGAGTTAAAACATCTGCCCATATTGTGATGGTTTAAAAAAAATTCTACAAAGTTAGTCTTTGACATGTAAAATCAGTTACATTTTCCATAAATTGTTGGTGAGTGGCTTATTAAAGTTGCTTCTTCTCTCCTTCAGTGCAGCCTCTATGAGAGGACAGAGCTCATCTGTCTTGCTCCCCTCTGTGTCAGGACACAGAAACTCTCTGGAAACTAGAAGAAAGTGAAATGTCCTTACCTTTTGGGTCAATGAAAGATTGACCGAAAATCTGGGGGTGGAGAACTGAAAAGCAACCTAGAAGCACAAAAGGACTTGACACATTCGAGAGTGGAGAAGCCCTGGTCCTTGGGTAGAGGGTGACTAAGAGAGCACACTACAGACACAGTTTATGTGGGAGGGGAACATGAGTTCATATATAAATTTTGAGTGGCAAGTGAGGAGGTCCCGCCTCCACTCTGAAAACCCAGAAACCATTGGAGATTATATCTTAGGGACATAAAACCCACGCGGTCTGACTGAGGTTAGGGAGGTCTTAGACCTCTGAATGCACGAAAAGTTAAAAACAAGGCAGGGAAAGCGGGGCATGGGAGCACATACGTGTCTGTAATCTCCAGCACTGAGGAGGCTGAGGCAGGAGGATTTCTGTGAGTTCAGGGTCAGCCTGGGCTACATAGTGAGTTCAGGACCAACTTGGACTACTACAAAGTGAGACCCTGTCTCAAAGAAAAAAAAAAAAAAGAACAAGCTAGGAAGGAGGAAGATTCATTGAATATGTTGAATCTATTACAACTTGTCCAAGACATTATCTATGTACTTGAGCTAGAGACTCGTCCCTCAAGGAAATCGGTCCTCAAGGAATGGAGAGCCCAGTGGAAGGACAGATACATAAAGAGGCCAGGTCGGCACAATAAAGGAAGTGTAAAAACTGGAACAAACAGAGAATATGAGCAGCACAAGAGAAGAGATTTTGCACTCAGTTTCAGTTGCAAGTAGCATGATGCCAGCAACACAAAAGGCATCTGTAATGCAGAGCGAAGTCCCGTAGAAGGAAGAGGCGTAACCCAGAGACAGCAAGGGCACCATCCCGGAAAGGAGAAAGGGAAAGCACTGGGGCAGAAAGCACCAAGATGGCAGGACTCGGGAAGACCACGTGAGTGTGAGTGCGAATAGGAAGGGGTAGAAGAGCTCTAGAATCCCCTGGTTTTCTTCAGGTCCCTCCCCGGTGAGTGTCTCGTATCTGCATACTCCTTCCCGTGCCCGATCTCAGAGATAATTTGTGTGGTCTGGATCGGGTTTGGCCCCAGCTGTTCATGTGTTGGAAATTTTGCTCCCCATGGGACAGTGTTGAGACAGGGAACTTTGGAGAGGTGGGGCCTGATAGATAATTACAGCAATGGGGCAGTGTCCTTGGAAAGAATTACTACTTGTCCCATGCAGTTAGAGTTCTGATGAAATCAAGTTATTATTACAAAAGTGGTGAGTCTGGCCCTCCTGCTCTCTTATTTCTTGTCTTTCTACGTAATCTCTTCCTCACAAGCTTCCATCGTTGTGAGATCATTTACTACAAAGCTCTCACCAGGGATGAGCACATTGATGCTAATACCGTGCTTCTGGGCCTTTAGAAGTACGAGTTAATAAACCTCTTTTCTTTATAAACTACCAAGTCTCAAGTATGTTGTTATAGTAACACAACATAGACTATTTCAATAACCATTATTTTAATTCTCCTCACGATAGATTAGGCTATTTTTCTAGACTTAAATTTTATGTAAATGGAAGCAGACAACATTCTATTTTTAAATCTAATTGTACTTATTCATGTATAGTTACATAAAATCAATCCATATGCTTCATATTTGTATACGTTTCTACTTTATAATACACTCAGTTCTCAAAGTAGAGAGAGACAAGGAAACCTTAAAGTGACTTGTAGATTGTGTTTCCCAGGGTATACTAGTTTCTCAGGATGTGAAGAAGAGTTACATTTTCCATTATCAAATAAGCTTGGGAAATGACGGGTTAAATTGAGTTTAAACCAATTCATTCTGTGAGTCTTCTCTGGGCTTTAACTCTATTACTGAGACATGAATGTGCAAAAGAGTGATGACTGTCTAGAATTTGTCCAGTCTTTTGTAGGAGAGCCATTCTCAGAATTGAGACACTCAGAAGCTCACTGAGGAATCGTGTTCTAGCCTGGATGCTGTGAGAAATGGATTATATGAGACAGGCCCAGTTCAGCCAGAGAGGCAACTATTTTTGGACCTTTGAGTTTGCGATATGAATAGCCAAACCCATCAGGCACCAAGAGTCCAGCAGGCTGCTGAGATTCAGGAATGGCATCCCAAGCTCCATGAGGCCTGAAGGTACATTTTTGACCTGTCTGACATATGAGTGATGTACTAAAATTTGTACCTAGATACAGATTACATCCCCCAGTAGGGAATGTCTCGTGATGTGCTCCCAAGTCTCAGGAGGTAGCTGGGTAGAGAAAAAGTGACTGGGAAAGTGGCACATACTGAGGTGTTATAAATACAAGAATAGTGCCCCTTCTCCAGGCAACCATGCAGGTTAGATACCTTCCATCTCCTTCCTTTCCCACCTTAAACTTTCTGTTGAAAGCTTCCCCCAGCAGCTAGAGCTCAGAGCTCTTTAAGTGTCTTTGGAGATTCTGTCTCAGGGAGTCGTAGTTTATAGAATTCTTAACTAAGAAAGGAAAGTAAATCTAAAATACAGTATTCACTTTCTGGAGGATTTTAAACAAAAGCAGAATCCTAAATAGACCATTTCTGCCAGTCTAAAACTCAGCTTAAAAACAAGAGAGGGGAAACATGGTTTGCTTTGCTCATATTTTGTCCTCTAGAAAGTCAATTCACACAGTCAATTTCCACATGGGCAGACTCCGATGTTTAAGTCATTTATATACAATATTCAGTTCTACTTCGGTGTTACTTTGTAAGTATATTTACATCAATAACAATACACTTTTGTACTAGCAGCTATACTAAGATTTACACACAAAATATAGAAGAATATAGAATACTTAGCTATAAGGACAAAAGAAAGCAAAGAAGAAAGAACTAGTAGAGGTAGCAGTGAGGTGAAAATCTTTCCTTATATTTAATGAAAATTTTGGAAAAAAAAATAAACTTTGTAAATACCAAAGAGACACCCAATGAAGATCTTGTTTCTTCCAGAGGACTAATCTGGGAGCAGCTGAGAATGTCATTCATTTTAGCCATCTTCTAAAAAGATCTTATGATATTGCCATCTGTTGGCATATAACAGATACAGCATTCCAATGATGCAGATAATGAAGCAAAAATACAGAAAATTAAAGGGACAGATGTGGAGATCTCACACACTCACTTGGCTCAGTGCTTCACATCTGTTCTCTCCAAAGCCTTTCCAGTAACATAAATCTAATTCCTGGATTCGATACTTTGAAATCTTTGGCTATGCAGCAACGCCCCTGTGACTGACTAAAGACCCAACCAGTCCAACACACCATGTGTTTTCTCATCAATATTGAGAATCTTCTATCCAAACTCAGTTTCTGCTATCCAAGGAGAATCCGAGACTACACAGGTGCACTGCTTGAATCTATCTATGCTGCTAGAAAATTGCCTTGCTGACATTTGAAGTCAACTAAGACAAGAAACACATACACACACACACACACACACACACACACACACACACACACGAGATGATCATCTGTATATTCTACAAATCATTCTGAGATTTCAAACAGTTATGTCTTGGAGAGAAATGAAAAGTACCTCAAGTATTAACCAATTCTTGCATAGTGTATAAAGCTATTTATATAAATAGTGAATATCCTTTTCATATTTTTAAAAAATTTTTGACCATGTGAATATACTGTCTGTTCAAACAGTTTAGTTAAAAATTTAATAAAAACATCTAATTATTTCACACTGCTTGATGTGGTGCTACAGCCAAACTCTTCGCGTGCTCCTTTTCAGTGCACAGATTAACATTGAGAAGGTCATCATTTCCCTGTCAGGGTCCACAGATCACGAAGATCCTCACCTGTGTCCTTGATACTATGCGAACTCCTAGTGGAATATTTACAGTTTGTGCCTCCATTAAGCTAATTATCATTATCGAAAGGAGTAAAAGTCTGTTTTCAATCACTTGGATAACAACCTTATAACTCAATACAGCCGAGAAACCCTCCTTTTGCTTTCGAAAGACCTTACTTGTTAAATTTAAGTACGTCGATTTGGTTTTTCTGGGTGTGTTGGCACCATGGCGCTCTGCACCTCAGGCCAATGTGAAATCAACAGAAGTGAATTTAATATGGAAATCCTGCTTTTCAGCCAAATGAAGGCCAATGACATCACAAGCTGCAAGACAAAAGGCTCTACAGTAGTTCCCATGGAGGAAAGTGACAGGAGAATTGAACTATGGCGGGGGACATGTGGAAGAGTTAGGCTGATCTCAGAATCCCGTGTCTTTAGCACTGTATTTGCAGAGAAAGCAGCAGCATCTCTCTCCCATATATTATCAAGCACCTTCTTAATGTTTAGCTTATGCAAACTGAGCAACATCTAACAAAGATCATTTACATCCCTCATAAGGACTAAACAACATTCTCCTTACAGAGTTGAGCGCGTGACTTGGAGTGAGAAGAGCTTGTTAGCATTAAAGTTACAACTTCGAGGCCTGCCACTCTGACTCTTACTAGTTGTTTGATGGAAGTAAGGTGAGTTATTCATCACTCTACACCAGTGTTTTAACTTGGGACATGGAAATAATAACAGTCAGCCTGGCAGCTTGTCAGGAGAATGAAACACAAATAAAAACCACAGCGCAGAGCCTGGCCCAGAACGTGAATTCAGTATTTGTCAGTTGCTTGTATTGTTTCTATTCCTCACAATTACATTTTAAGGTAAGTTACTGAGCTCATTTAACAAGTGAGGAAACCGAAATGCAAGAATGTCCAGCAACGACCGCACACCCAGGAACAGAGAAAGGCAGTACCACACCAGATCTAGCTGGCTCTGGAGCCCGCGATCTCCCCACTAGCCCTCACTACGTCTGGGAAGCAGCCCAGGAACTGTCATTTCCGACAGCTGAAGATACACCTGCTCAGCTGCTGGTCATGCTTCCCGTCCTTGGCTACCAGAAACTGGGAAAATCAAGGCAGCCCTTCCAACATCAGTTATCAAAGCATGGAGATAATCTTCCCCGGGGCAGCTTTCCCAGACAAAATGGAGGTGACTGGTTACTAATGAGGTAACAAGTACCCTATGCCACAACCTTCTCAGCCCCCTGGCCTGCAGGAAGCCATAGGTCTGTAAGGAAGGTTGAAAAAAATAAATAACATTCAGTGTTCTATGTTCTGTTTTCTGCTAGAGAATGTTCTAGCAACCTATTATGGCTATACCTATTGTTTTACAAACAAAGCTAAAAAATAGTTACGGATTAAGTTTTTTCCCCTCGGGGAAACTATTCCGTACAGTGACGTGCCATCAAAAACTTGGGGAGCAAACGGATGCTGAGCTGAATACATAATGAATGCGGTGGCTCACATTTCAGACTTCACACTGTCTTCCCCACACAACAGGGAAATAAAATTCTCCAGACTATCAAATGTGACAAGTCTGCAGTGACAGTTAATCCTTTTTATTTCTTGTCATTAAATGTGCTCTGCATCAGTGTAATATGTAATAATTGTCCATGAAATGGATGCCTTCAGACTGAGTGGCTTTTGACAGAAAGGAAGTAATAGAGATTTGTGACATGGAGATAGTGGTGGGACGAGGAGGAGAAGGACGAGACAGTATTTTTGGAATGGCTTCTTTTAAAGAGCTAAAGGTCTACCATTAAAAAATGTTGGCCATAATCAATGAGAAAAGATTCTCGAGCAGCTTTTTAATTAAACCCATGTAACACAATATTTATCCTTCCCATTTTCTCTAGGATTGTTATTAGAGTGCCGTGAGTCAAGATCAGACTAGGAAACCTTTGCAGTGAACCCTCAGCTATGTTCCATTGGCACATGGAGACACAGAGGCAGGCCAGGGTCGCAAGGCTCACAGTCCTTATAATACTCTGCTGGCATTTTACTCTCATCTATAATTCCAGGTTCAGCTTTCTGGAAGTCTAGTGATATAGTTTCATCAAGCTTTCTACTTGTATTTGGGTGAACCCCTGACATGCCAGGGACTGGACATTCTAGGAAGGTTACAGTCAACTGAACTGGACATGAAACTTGGCCTTTGTAACAGAGTATATGGGATTAACAGATTAAGAATGGGGTACTCTGTGAGCACACAGAAAGTTCTCCTAACTCAATCATAGAGGGCCAGAGACAATTTCCTAAAAAGAAATGCCACCTATGGTGAGACCAGAAGGCTGAATAGGCAATAGGCAGAGAGAAGGTCCAAGGGAAAATCATCTCTCAGGACAAGCGAATATCGTGCACAGGCAGAAAGACGAGAGCGGAGCTTGGCATGGGGGGTGGGCTCAGGATGCCTGGAGGGCAGAGCAGAAAGGAGTGAGGAGATGGCAGGACTGTGAGCCAAGAAGGTGGCAAATGAAAAACTAAGACATTGCAAGTGTTATGATGGACTTTGGTCTTTGACCCAAGGTTGTAAGACACAGGAGTCACAGGCAAACCAACAATTTAGAAAATATCTTTCTGTTGTAAGAATAGTAAAAATGAATACACATAAAGGAGAGCTGGTTTCGCTTAGGAGACAAGGAAAACAATGGAAAAACAAGGTGCCCTGAGTTACAGCACTTAGAACGGTGACACAAAGGAAGTGTCCCGTCAATGGCACATGCTGCAAAGAACATTAACAATGAGATGGTTTTTT